>JAPEIX020078588.1:0-10864 GCA_026122405.2 Zoanthus sansibaricus | reverse complement strand
AGGTAAATAGTGTTGGATATATATCGAGACGCAAAGCGGTAGGGACCGACACTGATAAAGATAGTTGTTTTAGTATTTACCGAATATTGGGATAAAAAATGCACTTTATTTTTAAAAAATAACACACTGCAAACCTTTTCTCTATTTTTAGTATGCGCGCTGCATGCATTTTGACTTCTCCTCGAAATCAACTTATAGCCTCGGATACTAACAACTGACGATTTATTTATTTTGAGCAAAGAAGTTACTAAATAAATTATGAACCTATCTTGAAAACAAGAAAAACATAAGATATGTGCTAATGAATGGATGTGGAAAGGTGACCGGGTTGAAGCAACCATCAGATAAGTGAAAGAGTGCAAAATGTTCTGCAAGTATTACAGTCGTGATTTTGAGGCTAATTTACGACAATCAGTAAAAAAGCAAGGCTGCCTCTTTCTTGGAGAATTCAGACCATATAAGAAACTGTCCGTTTTTGTCATCAGGTTTTAATCGATTGATTTTAATGTACACTGCGCAAATCAAAAAGAGAAATATTTAGCTCCAAGCAAAACATCGAATTTGAGATCAGACTGAAAAACTCGGAAACACAAAGTTATCCACCGTGAGGATTGCTTATTTTAATTTTTCCGTTTACACTACACGCACTAAGACACTAAACGTCCGTTTTCGAAAAACTTTACTATGGAGACCGTTTCCAAAAACCTTTGTTTTTACTGTACACACTAAAACGCCACACGTCGGTTTTCGAAAACTTTTTTTTTGAAGAGCGTTTCCGGATAACCTTCGTTTTGGTGTCAAACGCCTTTGTTTTCGCGAATTGCATTAGTGTGAACGGAAAACAAAAACGAATAAAAAAGTATTAATATACATGGACGGGCCAAGAAAATCGCACATGTAAACAGTCCTAAAAGTTAAAATTTTGTTTTCACTTCTATTTGCTGGGTTGAATTTATTAAAACTCTGTAATTTTAAAGTCATATAATTATTTTAAAACACCTTGTTTGAACAAGATTATGTCACGGTTGTCATGATGTCGACAGATACATCAAACCATGTGATCTATTTTGGCCAATCACTCGTGCAGATTTTGGGCAGAAACGAAGGTTGGATATCAATGTGTTGTAACTCACTGATTTTTTCATGAATGATTTTTAACCTTTTCAGTTCCAGTTGTATTGATAAATTCTCCCAACTTGAGCCCACACTTTTCATTGAACAAGTTTGAAAGAATTTTTCTTTTAATCTTCAATGATCTTGCATTTGATCATTTCTCATTTTGTCATGACCAAATGTTCTATTTTTGTATGTGTTATGTTAGGAGAAAATGGGTGATAATAAATGACTGGGACTGAAAGGGTTAAGTAAGTTTAAGAATAGCAGTTAATGGACGGACGCTCCTGATTTGCAGGTCCTTGAGACATTTCCGAGTGCGTATCATTGTGGTGGGTCTTCCAATTTCGAATATAAATAACCTAAGGCAGATGGTGGTCAACAAACAGGACATGATTGAGATTCCCTTTGGATCAAGGGACATGGACGACAAAGTAAACAGAACAAAGAACGCTCTTTGTGGTCAACAACCAGCGTGTAAGTATATATTTGAAAGAATCTTCTAGTACATTTTTTTCATATCATCCAATTAAAGTAGCAGGGTTTGTAGACGCAATGGAGAAAAGATACGCCCAAAAAGCGCATTAAGGCTTAGGGCCTGGGTCGTCAGCTGAGCGCTACCAGTCGTCAGGATTTCGACCCATTAAGCTCAGTATTCGTCATGATAGTATACGTAGGTCCCCAACGGCCGTTTCCTGTTGTGTCCAGGCCCGTAGAATCCAGGCGCTGCCTTCTTTTGCTCTCTCACCCATCATCTCTTTAGCCTCCGATCAACTTCCACTAGCCCCAGTTGTCCTCAGGTAGCAACCCACCGATGCTGGGGGAAGCCGCAGCATCCAACTTCAAAAGAAATAACCTCCACCTCCCAGGCCCGCTCTCCAATCTCCAACCTCAACTTTTCGTATCGGTTCAGTTTCCTCTGCCGCGCCTCACAAATACTCTCCTTCCACGGTAAGGTCAACTCTTCAAGGATTATCTTTCGTCCCTCTCTGTCCAGAAACGTCACATCGGGGCGTAGGTGAGACACCACAATGTCTACTAGCAATATCTTGCCCTCAAGTACTTCCCACATCCTACCTGGACCAAACAGCTCTAACAAAGCTGATTGGGTTAGTCTTCTTCTCTTGTATCGAAGCTTCATTAGCCGCTTTCACTACAACCATCAAAATCAAGTTGTGCTAAAGGTGTACCACCCTCTACTCAGAGCAACACAACATGCTGACAGGATGTGGTGCAGTTAAGGTTGGGGCATGGCAAACTTGCCACATAGGTGACAACTGGAACTCTTGCCAGCCTCCCATCTTTCAAGATTTGCTGGTGATGGGGAAAGATCATAGGTCATCTGAAGTAGCCTTTTGAGACTACCAAAGTTTCTTCCTCAGATGTCTCTCCACTTCAGGTTCTTCTCCTTTACACCATCCTAATTTATCCAGCGGCCTTGTTGACCCTGCTGAACTGCTTTTGACACCCTCTCACTGTCTACCAATAAAACGAAATGAAATGCGCAGGTATAGAAATAAAAGAAATTAATGAAATGTGCAGGTAGAAATTATAGAAATTAATCTTTTAACTTGGTACTTTAGCTCCGAACGGTTATGAATGAAAGTATTTTGTTTATTAATTAATATATCTATACATATACTAATAATCCGATCCTTTTATCAACAGATTATAGTATATTACTCGCATTTTTTTCATGAAACTTTAAAATTTGAACACAAAATCAAACTTTTGTGACCTACAGTCCTGACGTCATCAGTGACAAAAACCTTTATTCTGGAGAAGGGATGACCTCATTTAATTGGTCAACATCTAATTGCTGACACATCAGCAATAAAGTCATCTAATTGGCATCAAACAAAGTGCTCACAGACAAAGAAAAGTTGTGCAAAAGCATTTAGAAATCCGGGTCAAATTCAGTAAAATCCCAAAAAAGACGAAGTAGGGATCAATTTGCTACCTATCGTGAATTCTAGGGTTACGTAAAACCTTTTTAAAATTTTCTTCTCACTCAGTTATCATTTTGTTTTTGATTTTTTAGTCGCTTCGCAATGTTTGAAGAGGATTGATTTGGGATTTGCACTTGATACATCTGGGAGCATTGGAAACAGAACGTATCAAAAAGTGAAAGCATTCGTCTCAGAGACTTTGAAACATTTTACTCTTTCAACTACTGAGACTCACGCTGCGGTCATCGTGTACAGCACTACACCAAAATTGGTCATCAAATTGAATGAATTCTATAATTTGGACATATTTGCAAGGGCTTTGTCAAGTAGAGCACCTTGGAAGCGACCATTTGTTTTCAGCTGGATGAATGGCTATACAAGAATTGACCTGGCGCTTACGCTGGCAAAGAATGAACTCTTCAATTCAACGAACGGAGACAGACTAGACGTTCCCAATGCACTGATCTTCTTGACTGATGGTAAGCAAAAGCCTGCAGCACCATTCCCGCTGGAACATTACGCCCAACCTTTGATAAAGAACAAGACTCTTATCATTGCTGTGGGATTTGGAAGAGCAAACGCGACTGAGCTGAGAAAAATTGCGTCAGCTCCACAATATGTTTTGTCTTACAACGGAACAGCTGAGGTGCTTCAAAATGCCATTGGAGATATTGTAAACCATCTTTGCAACTGTAAGTGAATAGAATTGATAAAGGAAAAATTTCAATTATCAAATGAAATCCAGTGGAATACAGCGTGGTGGAAAAAGACAAAGATACATTACCAGTGGCGGCATGATTTCGATTTAAAAGTTTAGAATCAATACTAACTTTGACCAATCAGCTCTCAGATAAAAATCATTATTATTATCATTATCATTACATTCTCATTCTCATTACTATTATTACTATTTGTTTCTTGACGAATATTTGCAAAGTGGTAAAAAATAGTGAAAAAAGTTGATAATGGAAAATCTATTTGTGGAAGACTATCTTAAACTACCTTAAGGTGTAGTTGTTATGAGGACAAAAACAAATTCTAAAACATTTGCCTCGGTTTTCATCAGGCCACTGATAAAGGAACGAAAACGTTTTTATTTCTTGTAAAAGTTGTATATGTGCCTCGTTGACAGGGTCCCGAGGAAGATATTGGAGTGAGCGATGAGGAAGAGAGGTGTACCAGAGGTAATGGTGAGAGCAGTGATGAGTTTGTATGAAGGTGCAAAGACAAGAGTCAAAGTTGGGTTAGAGTTGTCCGAGGAGTTTGATGTGAAAGTTGGTGTGTACCAGGGATCCGTGTTCTCGCCGTTGGTTTCTGCGATCGTGGTTGACCTATTTATGGAGAGTGTAAGAAATGGTTTGAGCAGTGCGATGTTTTATGCGAATGACTTGTTTCTAACGACCGAACCAATGAAGGGACAGAGGGAGAAGTTCTGGAAATGGAAGAAGGTACTCCAGAACAAGGGACTGAAGATAAACCTCGGGGAAAAAAGTGGTAGTGATTAACGAAAAGGTGAAGTGTCTGCAAAGTAGATACATGTGGTATTTGTCAGAGGCGAGTAATGTCAAATTCAGTGTTGTGCGTGAAATCCGGGAAATGGATCCATGAAAGATGCGCGAAAGTAAAGAGAGTGACCCCGAGGTTGGGGAGAGATTTTGTGTGTGGAAGATGCAAGAAGCAAGTTGATGGATTAGTGGAGCCGGTTGAGGAGTTGTGTGAAGAGGTGGAAACGGTGAGAGGTTTCTGTTATTTGGGGGATAGGGAGAATGCAAATGGCGGTTATGAGGTAGCTGTGACAGTAAGAGCAAGAATCGGGTGGATGAGGTTCAAGGAATGTGGAGAGCTTCTGAGCTCAAAACGTTTCTCACTTAAGATAAAAAAAATAGTTTGTTGGGGTAGTGTAAGATGGGCGATGTTAAATGGGGTGAGATATGGTGTTTGAGGGAAAATGAGATGGATTTTGGAAAGAACCGAGAGAGCAATGTGTGCTGCAAAACTTATGGAGAAAGAGAGAGCAGAAGACCTATTGGGGATGTTGGGATTGAAGGAAACAGTGATTCAGATGGCAAAGGCTAATGGAGTGAGATGTAACGGACATGTGTTGAGGAGGTATGATGGGCATGTTTTGAGAAAAGCATGGAGATTGAAGTGAAGGGCAAGAGGAAGCGAGGACAACCAAAGAAGATGTGGAAGACGCAAGTGGAGAAGGAGAGGAAGAGTGTTGGTTTGGAGAAAAGGGATGCCGTAAATCGAGCGAGATGGAGAGTGGGAGTTGTAGGGATTTTTACCAAAGTTGTATATATCAGGCCATCCCCTTTTACGGGAATAAACCCGAATTAAAATTGGATTGATTGATTGATTAATTGATTGATTGATTGTATGAGGTTATTTTCCGACAAGACGATATATGAAGCGCGTATGTATATTATTCTGTATTAAATGTGTATTATTTTTCTCATAAAAATGGATGTTCTCACAACTTTGAGACATCATTCCTCACGCGTCATTTTTGTACTTTAAAGCGCTATAAAAATACATTTAATTGCTGACCAATCAAAACGCACGTACTATCCAAATTATTTTATATATAAAAGGACTTGCGTTTTGATTGGTCAATAAGGATGTTTTCTTAGTGGTATGAAGCACGAAAATAACTTGAGTGAAATGATTGTTTCTTTCAGATTGCACGGTCAACGTAAACCTTGGATTTGTTTTGGATGCTTCAAGGACGACCAAAAATATGTTCGACGAAATGAAAATCCTTGTTAAACACGTAGCGGAAGGGTTTAACCTAAAGCCAGGTGGTACTCAGGCGTCAGTTGTCACGTAAGCGTTATTACATAGACACCTGATATTTTTACGATGAAATTGTACCGACTCTAAAGTTGAAGACCTCGAACAAATTTTGAGTAACTAACTTGAATGCAATTAATCTAACTAGACTTTACTGCAGAGAAGATCTGTGGCAAAGGCCATCCAGTACTGAGTTTCTTACAAGTTGCGTACTTGCAAAGCAAGTAAAATACAATGGACAAGAGAAACCTTTCTAAACGGACCGCGTGCAGTATACTAGGCAATTAATAACATTTTCCATGCAAACTGATAGAAAAATTTAAAGAAATATTAGTCAATGTAAAATTTGATATTATACTAATGAACAGTAATTGCTTTGCTCTATACTTTCAGCACCATTCGATATCATTGGTGAATCTGAAATACCAGGTTTATTTTGCCCTGGTGTTACACTTGAACTGCACTGCTATGGTCAGTTTTTAAGACGTCTCAAGCAATTGTGAAAACGATTCATACCAGGAAGTAATGCCTAATGGCATTTTAAAGTAGCAACATACAGGAGTCTTATGCGCTGTTTGAGTTTATATATCGACCTGAAAACATTCTATGTGTATTTACGAATAATCAAACCTAATCTAAACAATCAAGTAAGGCTACAGTAATATGATGTTATTCATTTTTCACATATTATAGATTGTGTATTGTCTCGGCCTTTTGGTACTGTTAATCCGTGGCCTTAGTGGACGCCCATTTTAGTGGCTCCTAATATGCTACTAGATAAATAATTTTTATTTTTCATTCTTCGCTTATTTTTTATATATATTGATCATATTTCTTATACCCGATTGTAACAATAAATTGTATCAATATTGTTATTCCTTTTCCACATACAGATAGCGCATGCGTGCTAGTAGCTAACTTGAAGCCGGATTGGCAGCGGTATCACAGCGTTTTGTGTTCTCCCGTGTTACTGTGTATGTTCCCCCGAACACTGGGCACTAGTGCTAGTTCCCCCCACCCTCTTACCCCCTTCCCCCCTTACCCCCTTCCCCTTTCCTCCATAGAACATTTCAGTGCTACGTGTTCCCTTCCAAGCGGTCGACTGCGGAAACTTTCGGAACACAACATAATAGAAAGAGATATGAAAATAACGGAAAGTGATTGTGCTTTAACGATAAACATGATAGCAGGAGATTTTTTTGCTAAGTTTTATTCTGTTCCATCACAAAAAAGGTACTTTAATTTTCCCCAAATGCGTGCCTAAATGATCTCTTTCCCAGGCTGTATAGAAGTGAGACTTATAAATTTTATTTCGATAACGCAAGCTGGGCAATTTTACTCGACGATTGATGGTGCTGTAGGTGTGAATGATTTACAGATTTTAAATAAACATGTTAGAATATTTAGGATAATTTCCGTATTGGGACGTACTCGATCTTGCTGGATTAAACCTTAGGAATTATATAGAAAATCGGTAAGTTTTTTGAGCACAAACTGTCTGCAGATTAAGAACGCCGCAATAGGGAGATTTTACCGAATGTTTCTTACTGAACAACTGTTATATAGAGATACTTACATGTTTGGGTTGCCTGTGAGTTGAGCATGAGCAGGGAGAAAATAGAGGAGAGCACAGAGCCCACGCTGCCTACGGCCAAAGTCCGAGAATTGCTGACTTTTTTACGCATGTGCATTCTATGTAATTTATCGGGGCATCGAGCGGTGTGACAACCAACACTAGGCTACCGTTGGATCCGTCCATAATATCCGTAACAAACATAATAAGCTGGAAAACTAGGGATCTGACCAAAAGGATCGTGGCTCTGGGAACGAGAATGTTTATTTAGCAAACATGGTTGACAGTTTCAAGGCTGCATGCTCCCAAGGTTTGAAAAAGCTAAACTTATGTCATGTGCGGCTCAAAAAGGAGCAAGAAAAAGCTCTACAAGCTGTTCTAGTTCTAGGGAAAGATTGTTTAGCTGTTTTGCCGACGGGGCTCGGTAAAACTCTAGTTTTCCTGCTGATTCCTTTTGTAGCAGATATTTTAATCGGATCCAACGATAGCTTAGTTATTCTGTAATTATTTGTAAATAAACGACGTTTTCGAATTTGATATTACAAGAGATTTGTGAAATATTTTAATACTAAAGTTTAACGCTAAAAATTTTTTAAAATCCATTAAGAAAGATTAAAAAGTTAAAAAGCTAAAAGTTAAAAAAGTTTAAAAACGACGACGTTTCGGCGCAAACACAACGCCATTCTCAAGTCAAATGCTAACTGAGATAATTGAATACGAATAATATAAAAATGTGAAGATAAAATACAATGAATATACACAATAAAATGGAACGCATTCAAACTGTCTTATTAACCCTTATCCTCCTTAAAATTAATTCATATAAATCAAAATCGACCTAACTTTTGAACCTGTTGATGAAACCTTATTAAATGACCATTCATTTTCTTTGTCTTTGTAAGTAGAATCTAGAAATGGCTATGGTTTTGACTAATTCTAAAGTTTTTATTTGTAAAACAAAATTGGTGGTTTTGTTTTTTAAAAAATCTAGCATGAAAAGGGTTAATAAAATGGGCGGGTGTGGTTGGTACATCTGTAAGATCTCTGCTTTCCATCTACAAGGTTAGAACACAACTCTGCTGAAATCTGAAAATTTCTGTTACCTTATTTGCCATAGCAAACTTAGCTTTCCATCCTTTCGGGGTTGGTAAATGAGTACCAGCATCTATTGGGGGCTAACTTGTGATGGATTAATGTCCCGTTCAGAGACAGTCGAAGACTCTCACCCACTTAACACTACAGAAACCAGAAATAAGCACTGGCTCCATGCACCAACTGGTTCATAGGGGATTTTGCTTAGGTAACAATAACATAATCTTTATTGTTGAATACAAATGCCGTTTTCTTATTAGCAAAATTACACATACCTTGAACTGCACTACTGTGCCAATAGATTGAAACTCTGGCAAGACATCTTCATAGAACACAACATACCTCTCGTGAGCTTCTTGCTCGTCGTACTGTAAGGAAGCACACAACATTTTGTTTCAATTAGTCTTTTACAATCAACTTGACCTTCGGTCGAAGAAATAATTTGACATTTTGTAGTTTGGTTACTGAATCACTCAGACTATTCAGTCATTTTGATTGGCTTGTAACAACATTTAGGGAGAAATGTAGGGGCTTTCTTCTCTGAAAAACAGGTTTTTAAAGTATAAATAGTAATGAAATAAGGCTATTGTTGAACTTTTACAGTATGTAGAAAAAACAACACTGTATAATTAGGATTTTAAAGGAATTTTTTAGGCCACCAGAATCCCTGCTAATAAAACGAAAAGTATCAACTCCTTAAACATCAACTCAGGTACTTTCACCACTTACTTCAAATAATAATATTGAAAACCCTGCATGGGTAGAGTTAAAGTTTTAAAATGTGAGCCCCAAGTAGGAAGTGCAGTGGAAAGGCATTAATAAGATTGCCTGTTTTAACAGGGTGACCATATTAACGGGGTGCCAGTACGAACAGATTTTGGTTTAACTTCATGACTTCAGGGACATAATAACAATTAAATCAAAAAAGAAAATTAAAGTGACTGTTTTTGAAAAACAATCGGAATATAATTGAAATTAACACTTTATAGGGATTAGCTTGTTAAATGACAAAATTCATGAGCTCATCACTTTGCACTTGGCTGGCATAGGTTATCATGTTTTGCATTGTATTGAAAATAAGAAGAAAAAATATTAATGTAAAGTAAAGGGCAATCATTCATTTGATCAGTTTGAAGGCTGAAATCAGGTGACACAGGCATTTTAGGTTCCTAAATTGGTGCAAGTGGGCAGGCTAACAAACAGTAGTGAAATTATAAAAGATTATACCGTTTTGGTTAACTTAACTATGAAAACGCAGCTCTTGCAAGCCTGTTTTGGTGGGTCCATCTAATTAACAATTAGACGTCGAGGATTAATGGACTACAAGTCAACAGCCCTTGAGGCCGTAGGTACGAATGGGCTATTCAATTACGTCATCCATGAGGTAGAGAGGTCTAATTGTTTTAGTATAAAGCTATTAATTGGTCAAAAAAAGGATGTACAAATTGAAATATTAATGAAATCCTCTGAAATTATAGCAAAACGAGGCTCAATACTATTTTGATTGGTCATCTTTTCTCTACTAGGCTATCACAAATTAGAGCTCTAGTAGAGTAGCCAATCAGAATACAGGATGCGTGTTAGACCGTTAGTAGGCTTATACTAAATCACTTTATTCCCACTTTTTAGTAGGGTAGACAGACCCACAAACATGGATATTTGAGTAATGTGTCAAGCAACAGTCCAAACTATCATTTGTAGTAAAAGCATGTAGAGCCTACCTCAAGACTTGCATCATGGTCTGCCTCGTCTAACATGGTCTGTGACAATCCAATATCTTGATACATACTTGGTATAAGAAGTGTTACACTGGATGATAGCTTGGGATGATGTCGAGAGCACCTGTGGACACATGAGGAACTAAAATTTCAGTACACTTTTCCATTTTTTGGTTAATGTACAGTACATACTGCATAATCATCCTAACTAAAAAACAAGTTAACTGCAATGTAATAATTACCAGTATTTTGCACAAAAGGTGACACAACAGTGTTGACAGAATGAGAGGAACAGTCATCTCTGTTTTTTGTCTACCAAGCACTTCTCAAGCTGACAATAAGCTAAGATATTTAGCAAATCAAAAGGGATCACTCAGTGGTGCCGACAAGTTGCAGAACAAGCTAAATCATAATCAAATGGCAAATCTCCACCAAACAGAAACAACAGCACACTAACCAAGCAGAAACATTCCCTTGTTTAAGCACTAAATGGCAGGGGAGGCATTTTGCGATCAGTGGTTATAGATCTCAAGGATGTGTTTATTTGAGACAATTAAACTCAATTAAGATGCGCTATTAACGCAATTGGCAACGATTATGAGCTAGGAAAGCCGAGCAGTAATATT
>JAPEIX020078554.1:0-10869 GCA_026122405.2 Zoanthus sansibaricus | reverse complement strand
CGGGTTAAGTTCACGTGCGAACGCAAAGGAAGCGAGAGATAAGGGACGTTTTACACTTCATTGTATATCTAAAAATTGAAGATGCACATTTAAATAAACCAAAAATCCGCAGCATTCTCATAGCCTTGGGATATACTAGTTGATATGACTTAGTTATGTTAACACCCAGAAAACATCTATATGGCAACATTAGTGCAAGTCGCCTATTGTCACAGTCATGTTCATGGTTATTGTCAATATTACTTCTGTTATTGTTATTATCACATAGCTTAGTAATAGTTCTCATGCCCATTAATAAATTTGCGACCATTACAGTAATATTAACATCTAACTCAAGCGTTTCTGTTCAGTAACCCTCACCTCCACCAGATCAGATTGCTGAATGAGTTTCTCCTTTGGAATAGTCTCATCTTTGAGTGTAACGCTGGGAGACTTTAGAAGGGTTTCCGTGTCACGAACCCACTGCATTTTTTCATCCAACTCAGCATGAAATCCTTGCAGTTTAGATTCCAACGACTTCAACTAATAACAATAAACAATTTCATAGTATAAGAGACTAGATAGTAAGTAATAAGATTTTCTTAAAAGAAGATAACACCAACCGGGAAATAGTACGTTTTGTCCCTTTGTACGTTTGAGATAATTCAAGTTTGTTCAAAAACACAAAATATTAAAAGACACCTCTCGGCATTTCCAGTGTAATTTTCAGATGAATATTGCTATTATTACAGTTACAGTTTAAACACTTGAAACAGAAAAAATCATAATTTTAATGAGGTAAACTGGTTAAGAACAACAATCAATAGTTGAAAATAACAAAGAAAAGTATATGCAATTGATTACCAATAAATGTTAAATTACATGTAATAGTTGCATAAGTGGCTTCTCAAAAAATTAAGTAAAGCTTTGTTCAAAGAATTGGTTTTAGTCAAACTTTGCAGAAATGTCTCTAAAGGACGTACAAACTTGCCCGATAATAAAAAGATTACAATGCCCCTGTTCCATAAATGAAGTACGGAAACGGTTCGATCTTTTGTTTTCTGTTCCACAGTAACACTTAATTTCGCCAACTCAAAGCTGCAAACTTAATAATCATTGCCGTAAAAATGGTAATGGTTTTAGCTATTGCACATGTATCGTCAAAGCACAGAATAATTTTTTTTTTTTTTTTTATCATCTCTACAAGTATACGAAGCTGTAGTTTCTGGAGTCAGAACTTAGATTTAGAAAATTCAAATTTTATGAGTCATTGCCGAATGCAATGTAAGAAGCTGTTGTTTTCTGCCTATAAATAGTGTAAGGATCTTGCGTTTGGAGCATGTCTTTCGTCATAACAACTACAATTTAAACATCTCAAGGTTGAAGGGTTCATGATCACCACCACAAGTACTTTAAGTAGATGACGATTTAATCATAAATTTTAAAAGCTTTTAAAGATTGTCTAAATAAGTTATTGTTCCGACTCTTCTGAAAAATGGGAAATTTGTAAGAAACTTAATTCTATGTACTATCTCAAAGCTTTCTTTCCTTCAAGCTAGTCAGAATTAGAATTATTAAGACAGTCTGTAAGGATGTTTTGTCTACTACAAAGCTCAAGACTATAATGTGTTTTCTCAAAATAACTTTTTAACTCTTGCTTATTAAGCAAGACATTTTATAAATATTTAAAACTTTATTTGTGGAGATTTCAAAGCATACTGCACGCGTGGTCAAGACCTGACAAGACATAGCCACACTCACAAGGGTTAATCTGTCAGCGAGGTGAGTCGTGATCTTATTCCAGTTATCGTTGAACTCTTCCATCTTGTCTTGAATGGCTTCCACTCCAGGAGAATTCTCCTCTAGGTTCTCGGCTACTCTTTCGGCTGCCTCGTTAAACGTGCTGAAAGTTGCCTGCTGTGCCTCCATTTCTTGCTCAAGTTCCTGATAATCAAAGAAGATTAGCAATAATTGGCCTCAGCCAATCTGTAATTTAATTGCAGCTGTCTTCATTTTTTTTAAATGATTAGAATGGTTCACACAAAAATTGTAAAAGCGTTTAGAAAAAAGAACAGAACTAATGTAAGCTAAAACTGATGCGTTTGACAGGGTAGCAAAGTAAGATATTACTTCAACATTCTACACTTTTCAAAAAACAATATTCGTAATTCCTAATTCAATAAAACATCCACAGACACACATGTGATTTTACAATCTAGAGACAACAATATACAATAAAACAAACTTAATACGGAGTGCTTTTCAACCACAGGGTCCCCAGTTCCATCATGGATTTGCCTAGATTCAAATATTACTTGTGCGATGTTTTTTTCCTCCTAAGCCAAATCAGCTTTCCATCCTTCCGAGGTAGGCAAATGAGTACCAGCGTTTGCTGGGAGCTAACCTTCGATGGATTAGTGTCCCATCCAGGGTAATTCAATGACTCATCTACTTAACACTACAGAAACCGGAGATAAGAGCCGGCTCTAAGAGCAAATAGGCGCATAAGGGATTTAGGTTTCTTAAAAAGTTTCAGGCATTCTCTCACTCTTATCAACTTCAAGTGCTCCAAACTCATGAAAAAAGTAATCAAGCAGTAAAACACCAATTTTCAAGTGCAAAAACAGAAACCTTTCCAAAGTCATTATTTCTAGGTGCATTACACCTCTCTCATGAACGCCTTTTACTGAACTTACTATGCATTGCTTCAAAGAGGTTCGGACATCCTCCACATCCCCAAGGTCGATTGCTTTCATTTCTTCAACTTGTCGTTCTTTTTCACAAAGCCACTCGGACAATCTGCGTTCTTCATCACGATACTCTTGCCAACTGGTAAGCACATCTTGCAACATAATCCACCTGTCCCAACAACAGTTATCAACAACTGGCAGCAACTATTAAAGTACTCTTAGAAATATATAAACTTATACTAATAAAATGATAGTAACTAGAATTAACTGGTCAAGAAGATAGGTTTTGAATTTCCTTTTAAAAATTTCAACGCTAACACAGTTCTTTAACTCTTTCGACAGAGAATTCCAAATTTATACTGCTCTAAAGCGAAAGGATCGCTGACCAAAAGTGGACTTAAACTTGGATAATTGCAACTACTTACACGTTTTGTGTTTTTTGAATTAATATCGGATCTTTTTAGAAACGTTTCCGATAGGTATGAAGAGGCAACGCCTTTTACCGACACTTGAAAAATTTGACAGTTGAGTTTCAACGGTTTAAATGGACACCAAAGTGGCATTGACATCAAAGTATAGTAGTATAGTAAATAATCAGGTGTGAAAATTAGGTTTGCATGCGTATGTGAGTTTAGATGCTTGTATAAGAAAATATACCTTTCCAAAATTATTTTACATGTTTTTGAAAGATAAAAAGAAGCCAGGCGAAAATTGCAGGTATCAACGGGATTCAAACCCTTATCTCTGCGACACTGCTGCAGTACTTTTATCATTCAATCTATGAGGTCATAACTTTTAGGGGCAGGTCAAATACGAAGGGTTCATCCACCTGGTGTTCCTCTTCCGCAAAAAAAAGTTTGCGTTTGATTCTTCAATGGGCATTTGGTGTTAAAGTTATCTCAATTGGTAAGCAATGTCCCTGATATTTAGACTCCAAAAATAACATTTCTTGCTTTGTTTGAAATTGAAGAAATTATTTTTGGTTTTGGAAAGAAATTCTCATTCAATATAACTTTGAAATTTTCGTTTTGAGGGGATTTTGTAGCTCCAAGGTGCTATTTCTAAATCTAAGTTTGAAATTTGAACTTTAAACTGCAAGATATTTTCCGTTAATAGGGTAAGGACCTGACGTTTCGAACAATAGTTCATTGAAAGTCCGATTGCAATAAGAACAACTTCAAATTGGAATTTTAAGATCATTATCTAGAAATGCTTTCGAGATTAAAACCTATGATCATCATCGCCTTAAGTAATGTACACAAACTATTCTTGAGTGGGGCTTCTTCCAGCCTACAATTTCAGGGAAATGTCAACGTTTGAAAAGAAAGGTTACTTTGAGCTTTCTCTCCAACAAAGCTATGAACCACAGTTGATAAAGCAATTTTCCTTGCTATAAATTCAGTTATAGTTGAAGATAATTTCCTAAGTTCATCTTAAATATTTTTCTACTTAAGTGCTCCTAAATTCTCTCTAACGGAGTTATGAAAACATCGGGTTCAAAAGCATTTAACAATTATACTCTAAGAACAAGTTAAATAGATGAGCATATACAATCAAATCGGGAGTAACTAGAACTCAGGCAAACCTCTGCTCGGTCCATTTACAAACTGATGACCAACGTTCACCAAGCACCGCCAGCTGTTCCTCTAGGTCAGCAGTTGCATTTTCTCCAGCATTTTCATCCACAACTACAACCATATGAGTGAGAGAATTAACCTTCTGCTGCTGCTCTTCAAGCTGCTCTTGAAATACCTACAACACAATTAAGACAGTTGCTTAGATTAGAGCCAAACATACACTCTCTCAAAGCATTTTATACATAGTTTATTTAAGACTAAAGATGAAATATCTTTCTTAAACTCATCAATGATCCATCATTTTCAAACAAAAGAAATCATAACCGTGACCATGGTTTGGAAATGTGATCTTAATTAGCATGTATTTTTATTTCTTCCTTTACTTCCTAGTTTTAGTTTCGATTGAGATGATACATCAAACACTCGAGACAGTGTTTCATCACATTTCCAACCACCTCGAATTTCGTCAAAAATACTCCGCTGCGCGTCGTATTTTAACTCTCTTTCTCAGTATTTGGAAATGTGATGAAACACTGTCTCTCGTGTTTGATATAGTACATAAATCTGATTAGTAGAAATCAAGTCACCATCTATCGCAAATACAGCACCATAAAGCGTTCCTTTCCCCTTTTCAGATGTTTCGGAAGAGAAATTAAACGCTATTATTCAAAAAGCAATTCCAGCGTTAACTAAAATAGCACAAACATATGGTATAAACACTTTTAAAGGTAAGAAAAAAAGATTTTGAAGTATCAGTTTAACAGCTTCAGTCGACGGATAATTGCAGGTGTATCATCAATGTTTGTTTGAATAAATTCAATAATGAATAATCAAAAAAGTACTGTAGTTGTTCTTTTGTTTCTTCTTCAAAGATTTCAATTAAAACGATTAGAATATTCGAACTCAATTCCACTGCTAATCGACAGAAACTGCGAACACGTATTTTAATTGTTAATTATAGTGACAAAATCCATACAACAGTTATTAGCGGAGACTAATGAAACAGTTTTCACGGTGCTAGAACTTAGTTAATGCTGTTGGTTAGAGCAACTGGAAGTCAGGTTCCACTTTTACGGTCGTCAGAGATGACTGGAATCTTCGTGGGTTAACCAAGAAGAATAGTTTGGGCGAGCAAGTGCCAGTGATACTCTTTTTCAAAACAACTGGAAGGGCTAACACTCCTAATGTCAGTGACGCTCTTTGTGAGGGCAACTGGAAAACTGGCGTTCCGAATGTCATTGATACTAATTATCAGAGCGCAACTGGAAGACCTAACGCTCAAAACGTCCGTAATATTATTTTGTTAGAGCAACTGTAAGACCAACCGCTCCAAACGCAACTGATATTATTATTTTTGTTACTGGAACTGGAAGGGCTAAACCCAAAACACTTGTGGCAATAATTTTCATAATTTCAACACATGTTTAAACCAAGCTGATTGTGATACTCGCAAATGAAGTTCCTAGTCAGAACAGCAAGTAACAAGTTAAGGTACACCTGTATCATACTCACCTTGTGCTCGTCAACTTGTGCTTTAACAGCTTCAAGACCTGAACCAATCGAATCCTGTTTCTCAATCTTTTTCTCAGCTTGGGTTAACCAGTCTGCCAGCTGGTCAATCTGGTTCTGCTGCAAGCTCATCAGCTGTTCATGCAACCTTTTGGCAACAATACGTATAAGTTTTACACATGCTCAAAAGAACAAAAATATCATCACTTGATTGGTGCGAGCCAATCTAAACTCTCAAACCTATTCGTTTTGTTTGTATTGAAGAAAAGCTATGATTGGTGTTATATAAGTCAGTGAAACCTTACAAAATGGCCATACATTTTGGGTCTCCTGAAGAGTAGACTGATTGGTGTCATTCTAATAGTATAGTCTCGTTCTAACTTTTAATAAAATAAATGATAGCTGATCAATTGCCTGAAAATTCTAAAACTAAACATTACTTCCCATACTCGAAGAAAACTATCTACAATCTAGGAACAGCTAAATTACACAGGTTCTCACAAAGAAATTCCCAGAATGGCTAAGCTTGTTCTCGCACAGAAAACATGAAAAACATTAAAAAGTTTATACGTACTTGGACTGTCTCTCCATGGCAGAAATCCTGAGGTTTTCCCAGCGGTCATTCAGGGACATCATCTGGTCTCTAATTTCGTTTTCTTCTTTCTCACTCACAAGACCCTCGCTTATCAACTGATTTCCGAACTCCAATACACTGCCAACGTTGGCTTGGTGATTGGTGAGATCCATCATAAAATCCTGTATAAAGTTGGATTGTGGAAAAGAAACATGCAATCAGCAAATGCGCAAATAGAAAATGCATGCTAGTGCCAAAAGTTTACAGCCGAGCTATAAATGGGTTCTTCAGTTATGTTGATATTCCGTGATATCATAATTTTATATCAAGAGGACAAGAGTTAGTAGCGATGGATAGTTGTTTTATGCTTATTTGCACGACTTAGTTGGCAAACGGAAATTCAGTTAATATTATCAATAAAGAGCAATAAAATCCTAGTGCTTGTGGGATGTAGCAGGAATCGTAGAGAGTACATGCGTGTTACTACTTAACCCTTGAGACAACTACAAAAAAAATGATCACTATCCAGAGTATGGCTGCTTACTAATAAGGGTTTATGATACCACATTCAAACAAAAACGCTGTGTTCACGTCATTTTGTACAGTATGCTTCACTGATATATAACTTTATAGGTAAAGAATAAAAAATAAATAAATTGATTTCGAGAATCGAGAAAAGCTTGTCAAAAGACCAAAATGAAATATCTTTTGGTTTTCCACAGTGTATTTAAAAATATCAGACGTTTTTAGCAGCAAAACCGTAAATGAGCCCAACATTTTCTGTAAAACTCCGTTATAATCAGAAACACTTTATCTAAACATATCGGGATGATCATCTTGGAGATCGCATATCACAAAGTGGGAATTTTTTAAAATCCAAACACTACAGGAAGTTCTGTGTCAAGATAGAGCATCTGACTGGCCATGCCACCGCAGGGAAAGCAATCACTAATTTCAATGTAAGAAAAAATTTGGCTAACGTCTTTGTATTATAATCTTTACAATTGTACAACAATCTGTGCACAGCCTGTCCACTTTTTAAACCTATGGAATATTGAGCCGAGAAGGCATGAGAGGGGACAACCTAAACGCATCATTGATTTTGACCCTCGGGTATCTAAGGGACGTTTGTCAGCAACAGGACAGCAATGGGATAAAACCTGAGGGTAAAATTCCGTGCTAGACGGGACCACGGGTCAATTCCGCACGTCGATGTTAAAATACATCTGGTCAGCACTGTATACAATTTTATATCCCATTTGTTTAATGTCACTGGAAATGGAAATATTTACTAAATTTCTTCGTTGTTTCATATTAGTGCTACAAATAGCATATAATCTAAACAACAACAGACCGACTAACCACTGATCTTACCTCATGTTCGTGGAACTGATCTTTGACCACATCTACATTACCAGATATCTTCTCCTGACTTTTCAATGTGTCCTCTGCTTTAGTCAGCCATCGTACCACCTCCCCCAAGTTGGCAGTGTAGTCCTCCCACTCACGATCGGCCACTGACTCTCGTTCCGAGTCCCTAAATGAACCCATCGAGTCCCGGATGCTCCCCGAGTCTGTCATTTCAGTGTATGAGAGAGGTCTCTCCTGTAAAGTTCTCTCGGTAAATGAAAGCGGTCGTTCAATAACGGGCTGTTTCTCCTGAAGACTTTGCTGAACCTAAATAAGAAAAAAAGGTAGCATTTGTTTGCCCGAGAAGCAATAAGGACATGCAGGTTAGAAATAAATTAGGTAGGGTACCTCGCAAACACTTCATCTCTTGCATGGTGGATATTATTAACAAGCAAGCTCTTGTACACTAATCAATCATTTTTTATTTCCATTTTCTAAAGGCCACAATCAGATGGTCGACTTTAGCAAATTGGCCATGGACATACTTGGTGTCCATACATGCAATATTTTGTTTGCCGAGTTGGTGTTCAGTTGCTCAGTTTTATGGTAAAATGATGCGTTTGGAGTGGTGTTGGGTTGTGTTCCAGACACAATTATTTCTCGAGATTTACTGTTAAATGTAGTTACTTTACTGTACGTAATTTCATAGAAAGAAAGATTTACGAATGAGCATATTTTACAAATCAAAGAACGCAGATTTTTAGTTTGTTCTTTCATATTGTAACAAGCTGAATACAGATATATTGATAAGATTGCATGTGTAGTGTGTCATGAATTGTGAAACGATCTCCTTGTACGCCTCATGACACAGATGGACCATTAAACTGACTGCTTTCAGCAGCTAATGCTTCATAGTTCAGTCGATAAGAGTATTGTACTAAAATCGATGAAGTTACAGGTTTGAATTACATGTACTGTATATTATTTTACTATTTAATGTATCAGGTATAAGGTATCATTAGTTAATTTAATTATTCCTTCTTTTGTACTACTTACGGTAAACCATGTGTACAAACACAGATCATTTAATGACATCTTAAAATTGCTAAGCTGCATAGAAAAACAAGAAAACTTCCTCCATAGTTTTATTACTTCATTACAATAATCATGTTACAGTATTTGGAAACTTCTTTGGTTTTTGAAGGACATCTAGTTTCACCAGTTACAGACGACGTTAATAATTAGAGACATTATAATTGCGTACCACTGTAACAGAAGAATGCTGTGTGGGTGGGTGTCTCATGCTGGTTGACATGGTGGCAGTGGATATGAACGATTCGCAGGCATCTGTGTTTCCATTAGTTGTTATGAATTGTCTGATAGTTTGCTGAGATGAGGTGGTAGAAGTTGTAACTGTTCGTTTTACCGTCTTCTCTGTTCTGTGAAATGCCTTCTGCGTCCGATGCACAACCTGTCCATTCTGAGTTGGTGCTAATGGCAACTGCATAGCCTCACTAACGGATTCTGCTGACACTATCACTTCAGGGGACACATTGGAAGGAACTTCATCTGCAAACTTCTTTGCCAAACTACCAACATACATTATAATGCTTTTTTTGTCTGGTCTGTTCTGCGTGACATCTATTAAGAAAATTTGTAGATAGTCATATAGGTGTCACATATAGAGTACTAAAGTGATGACGCCAAAAAATTTGATTTTTGAAATTATTAATTTGGCTGTAATATTCAGAAAGAACAAGATGAAAAATGCCCCCATGCCGAAGTTTACCATTTTTCCATCAACCAGTGAAGAGATATTGCTGCAGTTATGCTCTAATGACCCCATACAAATCGTTCTAAAAATGGCTCAGTGGTTCCTAGCATTAAAAACCAAGCCAGTGTAAAAAGGATTTGTATAGGGTCGACAGAGCATAACTGTAGCAATATTTCATCACTGGGTGGTAGGAAAATGCTAATTTTTCATCTTGTGCTTGCTGAATATTACAACCAAATTGTAAGGGTTTCACAAATCAAATTTTTATGATGTCATCATTTTAGTACTCTATCGAATTTGTTTTCGTTGAATTTATGTTACATAGATATACACCTTATGTAAGTGGCATTGATAGACCCACTAAAGCTAAGCTAAATCCTTTTATGAGTCAAGTGGTACATAGAACTGGTGCTTATCTCCTGATTCTGTAGCATTAAGCAGATGAATGTCTTTCACTCCCCCTGGATGGAACACTAATCTGTCATTGGTTAGCTCGCAGCAGATTCTGGTACTCATTTACCAACCCTGGGGGGATGGAAAGCTGAGTTAGCTTCGGCAGGAAAGTCCACACAAATGTTTAAATCTTGGAGGAACCGGGGATTGAACTGTGGACCATGTGGTTGGAAGGCAGAGCTCTTACCAACTGCACGCCTGCCCAGACCCACTAATAATGACTCAGCTGGTCAAGCCAGAATTCACACCTACTGTAGTTTGCAGCATTAGAAAGAAGAAAACCTAGTTAAAGTTTTTTTACTATGTTGTTTGTCATTACTTTTTCTCATGATAATAACTTTTAAACAATATTAGACCCATGGTGAGGTTGAGCGGCGAATTGTATCCCAGCTGTTAACTCTTATGGATGGTCTCAAGCAAAGATCACATGTCATTATAATGGCTGCCACCAACAGGCCTAATAGTATTGATCCAGCACTTAGGAGATTTGGTAAGATATACAAACATGTAATTATGCCGTTATTGGATGATTTCGTTAGACTAATTTGAATTGGGGAATATGAACTGTTCGTACAAATTGTGGATACTTGACTGTTTTCAGAGTTTTGTTGGTCCTAGCTATAAACAGAACTGCTTCAACTAATGGCAAAGTTGTGAATTCATTTGCTTTATTGTTTTTCTTGTTGATTAGAATGATATTTGGTTTATCTTTAGAAATAAATCATAATTGATTGAGCTGAAGCTCCTTCCTTTTCTTAGAAAACTGAAATAAATCAATATATCTGATCCATCCATTGCTTAACAAGACATTGCACCTAGCCTATACTGGGTTGCCTGTGCTCTTGAGGCAAAAATTAATTTATTTGACATAGCGGAGAAGTTTTGGTGCACAAGTCTAAATTTACCTAGCGAAAGTAATTTTATTCATCATTATAAGTTTATAAAATTGTAGAACTTTATTTG
>JAPEIX020078518.1:0-10871 GCA_026122405.2 Zoanthus sansibaricus | reverse complement strand
AGTAAATTTGTATTCTTAGTATTTTTATTGATTACAAATTTTAGACAATGTTGTAAATGTTTCTTAACTTAATTAATTTTAATTGTATAGTTATCAGTAACTTTTAATTAGTAATTTAAATAATTATTCCTGAAAATCCCCATTGGGGAGGTAACAGTAAAGTATGTATGTAGTGTTTACATGAAAAAATGTTATCCCTGATGGTAATCACCAGTACCTCTGTTTTGGCTCTAAGCCGGGCAAAGCTAAAAAGACGCCCATCAGACTTGGTGCGAAGGTAGATGCAAGCTGTTGTAACTAGTAAAGATGACGTAGGCTAGTGGTAAAACATAAGCCTAAACTGTTAACAAAAAGTTTGATCGGAATTCGAATCTTGGAGTCGGGAGCAAAAATAATTTTCCAGTTTAACATTGAAAAAACAGCAATAAGTAATACGTACTGAATATATTAACTAAAAAAAATATAACAAAAGAGATAAATAACACAAATTATTCCTTTATCACCGCACAAAGTTAAAATAGAGCAGTAGTAGTGGTCAAAGCAATTAGCTTAAAGTTTACAGAAAGTTTGATCGGGAGTTCGAGTCCTGGAGTCGGACGTAAAAACAACAATTTTTTCTTTCAAAAAAAATGGGAAGCAATAAATTTTAACAACAAGGCCGAGCCAAAGTGTTTACATGGCAAAAAGCTAGTTGTCCCAGCTAGAAGGGTAAGCCTGTCTTCAAGGCCGAGCCACTCGCGGCTAGACGGTTGACCCTTCTTGCCGAGTCAAGTTAAGAGTGTTCATATCGTGCTACTAATTTGAATATGAACAAAAGCTATAGTCATTATGACTGCAAAACGCCGAATTCATGGCGTTAATCTTCACTTTAAGTACTTTTAAAAAATCGTATTAATACGTAATTAAAACAAAAGAAGAAAATGAGAAACAATCACGTTTTAAAATTCAACTTCATTTTTGTTTCTTTAATAAAGTATAATCCATATGTTTTCTGAGCTCCAAAAGTAAAGATTTACAAACATCGATATCGACCGATTTAAAAGAAACACTGCAGTAGTTTTATTTAAAAACAACATACAGCAAATTTAGCTCCGAGATGGCGAGTTTTGAAAAAATTGACTTTGGCCACTTGCTAAGGCGCGCGTTTCGAGACAATCATGGTGCGAGTCCATGTTTCATAAGTTAACAACACTTTTTCACTCAGTCTTAAAATACTCTTGAAACCCGGTAATATAGCAGACTATCGCCTGCATGGCGACCTGCTGATGGGAGGCAATGATAGCGAACAAAAATGTATATAAAAGGTCAGCTTGTCGAGGGAAATTTGGTTAGATGGAGAGGCCGTTCTAACCGAGACAACTCTGCTCCATATTTTAAAAACGAATCCTTAAAGTTTTTCAAAGGAAACGTCTAAGGACAGCTCTTTGTCTTTGTGTGTGTGTGTGTGTGTGTGTTTTTTTTTATCCAACCTTTTTTAAAAATGCAAATTTATTACAAAGAACAAATCAACCTGACATTGCTGTAAAATTTTTGAAAGAAAATGGAGACGGATTTGACATACGTGACAAGAAAGACCCTCAATTTCTCATACATAGTTCTTCGGTCGGAGATGGACTCGATCGGGAGATGGAGGGCGGATAAGAGTCGCAAAAGAGAAGTTAATGAAGCAACCAACCAAGTTTGATGATGTGGCGCTGTTCGTTGCGTCCAGTTAAATGCACTCTTTTTTTATGTAAGAACGTCTTTTTTTTGACCGAGACTGAATGTTCTTAAATATTTTGGAAATTTTAGCATAAAATGTTGTTAAAAATGTTCTTAATAAAATCATTCTTAATTGTAGTACACACTTTTTAGGCTCGGAAAAATACTGATTCTTATTTAAAAAAAGCGTGTGTACTAATTTTCTTTATTTTTTCTCAAGCGCAAACGTAAAAATAGGAAAGCATAACAATATATGTATCCTGCTAATTGTCTTGTAAAATTTTCATGTATTTTATTCTAGTTGTAAACAATTTTGCATTGATCGACTATTTGCCAATTCCAAGATTTTATGCTGTGATGTAACAAAATATTTAGGGTGCTGGGCTTTGGACGGGAGCCTATAAGTCTGTTGAGAGACTAGAACTAGAGAATAAAAAGCCTGTTGTATGCAAATGTTCCAGATGGTCTGCTGTCAGTATTGATCTGTTTATAGAATTTATGCAGTCGAATATCATTCATTGTTAGGCTTACCAGTCAGCTTTTTCTAACGCTTCTGGCCTAAACGAAGAATTTAGACTATCAAACTATATAATAATGATTTGGCTTCCTAAATTCGGCTTACTTGCTTTGACCGTGGTATTAGGATTAACTACGAACCCCGTCGACAGCAAAGCCTGCTCGAATGTGAGTAATAATCAATTTCTTTCAGTCCAGCTCGACGTTTACTGAGGAATACGTTAATTCTTTTTTGATAAAAACGTAAGGTATACCATCTTCTTTCGTTTTCTTTTTTTTTGTTTTAGAGCGAAATAACCTACGTGTTTACAGAATGCGATTCAGCGGAAGGCCGGTGGCGTGTTGCCGTTCCTAAGAAAGTAGGCTCGTGCGAAGCAAGCTCAACTCCTGTTAGACAAAAAGACTGCAGTAAGTGATGTCTTTAGATAACTCATTGATTATCTTCTCAGAACAAAGAACAAGTAGTTTTGTCATGTTTTTTAACATAAAGTTGGGCATATATATATATAAACTAAGTATATTTTAGAGCCATTGCATGGGCGTCTTTGGTTGAATGACTTTCTTATATTATTTTGTTGGAATTGTCTTTGTTTTTCTTGCCACATTTTCTGTTTCATATCTAGTTCAAGGAGCCAACTTTGAATGTAGTCATATATGAAACGAACGATATCACCAACATCACCATCAAAATGGCAAATTAATGGCCGTATTCAAGCATGCGACACGTATTGAATTTTTGTTGTATTCATTTCGGTTTATTTCCACTAGATATCACTGAATCACACATAGTTGTCAAAAACTACTTTGGTTTGTGTCAGAGGTGGCAATGTTTATTGACACTGTTTTAGTGCAATATTCAAAGTTTAAGGAAGTACTGAGCTGTCTTGCTCGTCTAAAATTATCTTAGTATTGAGAGATATGATATAATTGTTTTAACTGCCGCGCTAAATTAATTTATGCAGGAAACTCGTAGTTTTCCTTGTATAGATGCTTTTGGCGATTGCTGCGTTTTTCATTTGGAATATCAAGTAAATATTTAAGTATTAACCGTCTTGATTTGCTGACTATTGCTGAATGCGACAATATTAACTGATCGAGTTGCTATTTTAAAAATTTGTTTTTGTGAAAACACACGTAGAAAATTACATGCTTCGTTTGATTTTCTTCCTGACTCCACTTTATTTAATACCTTGCATAATTAAGATATAACAGCAGCTTTTAACCTTAAATTTGTGAGCAGGTGCTTTGTAAAAGAGTTTTCTGGTAAAACTGTTTCTCTCTTTTCTGATAGCTCAAACTTTATAAATTTAGTAAAATCCAATGTAGATATTCGGCGCATCATACTTTTAAAAATGAAAAACAGGCTTTCACTTCAATTTGCTGAATAGCGCCATTTACATTGGACTTTGTTCTCATTGTTCGAATGTACTCACTAAGACGGTATTGATGTATTTCAGAAGATTTTTGGTGATATGTTTTTTAGTACTATTAAATTAAAGTTCCATGACAAATTTATTTGAACTGTTGTTTTTAACGTAAGAAAATTAGATACACGTACTTCTAGATCGTCCAGTTTCTTCTGAATAAAATTTATTACTGCAGACATGCAGCTGCTTGTTTTCAAATTATTGAAAATGACCTTTGCTGCAGTGATATATATTGGGTTATCATCAGTTTTCTGTAAAGATTTTAAAAGGCACTGAATTGTTGACCAACTAGTTTGAAACTTATAAAATTTTATTTTAAATAATGATAAAAAAAAATTAAGTTTATTTATAAAATTTGTAACACTTTTAAGTGTTAAAATGTTATTATTTTACTTTTTATTCAAAAATAAAATATATTTGAACAATGTAATTAATTGTGATTAAAACAAAAAATAAGATATTTTTCTGTCATTTTAAATTTTGAAACAAATGCAAAACAATATATTTTCTTAGTAATAATTTTAAAAGCTATTTAGCTCATAAACATTTTGTATCTCAATTTTATTATTTAAAATTTCAAATCCTAAAAAAGTCAGCTATTAAAGAGATGTTAAGACACCTTGTCATTAATACTGAAATAACTATAAATAATTTATGTAGCTTTGGTGATAAATAACTTAAAATCGTATCTTTTTTAGATTGAATCACCCAATATAACCTTTCAGCAAAATACAAACTAGCTATATAGTCACATTTGGGTAGCCACAAAACATTGTCTTCTAACCTGTTTATTTAAAATTTATTATCAGTTAAATGTTTTGGCTTTGTGCTTGTACAGTAAATGTTCTTTTATTATATTATTTTCACAGTCTTACATGTGTAGAAATTAATCAGTTCGAAATTAATAATTAAGATTAGGCACAAAAGTTAGACAATATTGGTGTTTGACAAATATTGAATATATTTGACCATCATTGTATGAGAGTGTTAGCCCTTATCAATTATTTCAAAACTCTTGAAAGTCTTGCACATTTAGCGTGACTCATGCATTTAAATACAATCTCACAGCAGCCTTTCTTAGACATTGATACTCTCCCGGTGTATTAAGAGGTGGTCACAAATTTATAAATTGCTTCTTTGGCCAATATTGGAACTTTTATAAAATTAGTTTTTTTACATTTTTACATCTGTTTTAAAACAATGCAAAGTTCTGGAAATTTTTCAAAATCAGAAGCAAAATTTAAAAGTGCTTAAAAAATAGTATTCATAGATCTGATCAAACTTAAAGTTTATACAGTCATGTAATTCATAAGTCTTTACATGTTTTGCCGTTCTCAACATACCAGTGGAAGACAAAAAAATGGCCACCCTTTAAATACATTAGTGCTTGCAAGTAGTTGTACATACTCCCCCTGGACTGGACACTAATCTATGACTGGTTACCTCAGGCCTTTTCATTTGCGTGTGATTGCACATGCACATGTAGGCACACGTGTGAACTGAATTACAGGTGCTTTTAATTGCACGTGTGAAATGCAAAATAAGATCAAATTTGCACAACCTGAAATTTATAGTGAAAAATAGTTGTGTACTGTGTAGAAAGTGTAGGTTAAACTAGCTAATTTGATGAAAGAGTGGTTAACCAGACTTTCATTTAGTTTGTTTTCAGTTTTTTAAAACAATAATGACGCAGTACTTTGAATATAATTAATCTAATTTCAAAAAGTGGTGTGTTAACATAAATCAAATTATAAAGTTATAACATGTTTCTTGAATAAATTGGGTGTTTTATGTTGGACACATTTTGTTTAAACAGCTAGGTAGCCATGATTTTCACTAAGTGCTTCCTAAATATTTGCTCCCAAAAAAAGTATGTTTTTGCAAATTGCACTCGGAAATTGGTACACAAGTGCAAATCACTGCGCGCATGTATTTTGCTCGCAAAAGGTCTGTTACCTACCCTAGAAGGATGGAAAGCTGAATTAAGTTAGGTGTATCTAAAAGAAGGCTATAGCTGTGCACACAAATATTCAAAGCTGGGATCGAACCAGGAACCTTGTGGTCATAAAGCAGAGATAGGAGGGCTAATGTAAGTGTAGACAATAGAGTATTAATATCACACTGCCATTTTTGAATAGAGTCTATATTCATACATTCAAATTATTTATAATATATAATATATAATTTTATACAAGTCATATGACATAGAAATTTAATTTACATACTTTATTCAATATTGTTTTTGTTTTCAGCATTCACCTGTGATCCCGGGAAGTATGTTGATGTCAACAGTGCTAAACTGGAATGTAAAGAATGTCCGGCTGGTACCTACAGTGTGGGGGGTGGTGTTAGGTTCACTAAATGGGATTCACTACCAACTGGATTTGAGAGTCGGTCACTTAATGTGGAATACAGAGATCTAGGTTATGATGGGGAATTTTCAAAAGAAAAAGCCAACAACTGTACGGGGTAGGTCAGATGAAGAGTTTTTTAATTATCAATTTATTACAAGTAGATTAATTATGCAGCAACCAATATTGTGCACTTCAGGAGGCCTCCAACAAATGGTCAAAATTCATTACCAGAAGCATGAATAGATGATCAAATTATGTCAACATCATGTTGGCTACTGTTAGTATTGAGCCCTGGGTACATTCTTAATAGCAAAGGTAAACTGAACTAAACATAGATTGTACTTTTTGTATGATCTGAGATTCTTGAATTGTAAATTGCATTTTCCATGATTTACGATCCTAAAATCATGTATAATTGTGTTTTTTATATGATTTTCTGTAGGCGGGAAAGAAAGTCACACAAATATTCAAATCTCAGCCGAGCAAGGATCAAACTGGGGACCTTTTAATCGGAAAGCAGAGATCTTACCAACTGAGGCATTAATGAACTATACCCACCCAGAAAAAAAGGGGTTCATAAAATATTAGATATAAGTTATAAAGAGTGGGGCACCAATTTTTGATTGTAGATTCTCATTTTGAGTAATACTAGGTTGATGGTGGAGCAAGCCTAGGGGTGGACATTAGTTTTTGTGGTTAAGACAAAGTATTATTGCAAAATATCATTCCTTATCAGAACCCTCTTGTTAAGTTATGACAGGTCCCTTAGATATGTTTATATGTTTTTAAAAACATTTCAAGCTAAAAAATCAGACATTAGTTTTTTTTTAAATTTCATAATAAAAAGCATCACCACTGAGATTGATTCCATTTAGCTTTTATGGGTGAATGTAGCATTTTGTACTCATATCTCCTAGACCTTTACTAATGGTGCTCAATGCTGTTCATTCATCATTCAATTAACAAAGTGTACCAACCAAGTAAATTTTAAAAAAGAACAGGATTCAATATGTTTCACCAGAAATCTAAAGTTCTGCTCATGAAATTTATTTATTTATTTTTTTTTATCTGGTTATAAATAGTTATGGATGGATCCCTATTGGTGATAGCATTTCTTCATCTGGTGACCAATGCACCTCAGAACTCTCCTATGCTGTCACAGTAAGTGATGTTAAATTTTAAAAACAGGGTACTGAGGGGCTATTGCTCCCCTTCCATAAAAAAACTTCAGGTGTCAATTTACTTTAGCGGCCAAAGGTCTACTAATTGGTGAAACCATCTTTACCACTCAAAGGTGGACGGAGACTTTTCACATGACACATACACACATAAACACAGAAGTCTCTGAGGGCCTACATTTTAACGTCCTTATCCGAAAAAAACATGAAAGTCTAACCATTTGCAGATGTTAGAGCAAAGGCAGCACTTTCTCCTCAATTATTTTAAAACCCTGAGTGTTGGTCCGACTGGAAATCAAACCCAAGCCTCCCGCACGATAGACTGGCACCTTACCAATTAAGTTAACCAGGCGGTGGTCAAAAGCAGCATATTGTCAGTTTCACAAATATTCATGACTGAAAGGAATGTTTTAGTAGTTTTCTTAACATTTTTTGAATATATGGCTCGTACCAAGGTGTAGGTCAAGCTGACTTTGTGAGTAATGCACAAAAGGACATGTTACCTCATCCTTGCTACAGTTTGTTGTTACTCAGAATGGAAATCATGATTATTGATTGGAAATTTTGGGTTTGTTCAATGAAGATTTATCAAGTGCAAGTGATGTGATTCCTGTGCTTCAGGTGTGAAATATGTAAAAATATTTCAAATATTTTATCTAAGTACTGCATGTGTAAACTCATGATCACACCAGAAGCACAGGAATCACTTGAACTAGCTAGATAAGTCTTTGCTGAATCAGTGAATGAGCCCACAATTTCAACATTCATGATTAGCATTTTGAATGGCAACAAAAACTGTATTTGCAAAAGAACAGCAGCAGCACCATTTTAGCACTCAATGATGTCAAAAAGTGAAGCTGTTGACCAAACCACATTTTCAAGGTAAAGAACAAGATGGTGTCGAAATTGTAAAGTTTGAACAGATATTTTTTTCTTCTTTTTTAACTCAATCATTGCAAATCATTAGTCAAAAAAAGATGAGCTATTGTGGAAAGAAAAAAAATGATGAAAGCTGAAATCTATGCAGATTGATTTGCATGTGATGGTGCAGCAGAGGGAAACGAAAAAAAGGGCGACCAACACAGAGCTGGCGGAGAACACGAATGGCAGAGATTAGAGCGAAAAACATCACCTGGACAGAATGCAAGAAGAAGGCAAAGAACAGGACGAAATGGAAAACACTAGTGGAAGACCCATGTTCCACCTAGGAACGCAGAGGATTAAGAGAGAGAGAGAGAGAAGTTAGTAGCTCGGTGTAAACAATGACCATATGAATGATCGTCGGGGTTATGATTACTGAGACTGAGTTTGTATCGCGGTGCAAACAATAACGTTATGAATGATCGTCACGGTTATGATTAAGATGACCGCGTTTGTCCCGCGGTACAATTTATCTACAACTTTTCCAATATTATCATAACGAAAAAGCTTTTATACTTCTCTAGGGCAACTTACCACTTTACAAACTCGTCAGTCTCCACCACAATTCTATCCTGTAACACGCTGACCAATTGTGAATCAGTAATACCAAGGGTTGCGACTGCACTACACGCTTCAGCACGGACAGCGGCTACCTTCTCGTAACGTATAGCCCAAAGTAGCATCTCGTGCAGCTTTTCATTTACAACTCCTATTGAAGCTAGAGCTGCAAAGTTTTCAAGAACCAAAAAGTTAAAACAATTTTCTCCAAATGTAAAACTGCTACTGGAAGGAAATATTGTCATTCATCCAGTTGTAATGGGAATTAGAAAATTAAGCCTGAAATAACGCACGCTATGATTGGTTTAAATATATTTTGTTCGCTACGCTTACTTGTGAAATATTTTTTTATCTCGAAGATAACCTTTATATGTTCGTGCCACCGTGTAATATCCTCTATGTATTCTGCCCTTACTAATCTACAAAATTGTATTCGGACAGTGTATTTGGACTGTTGGCCGTAATGGGACACCTATTAACGGATAGTTTCTTGAGTCAATCATTTTAAGTACTTTCAGCTAAATCCACCAATCACAACATAGATTACAATCACATTAGCAACTTAACATCAAAGCAGGGGCCTCTTCTAAAAACTGTTTAATGATAGTCAAATTATACCTACCATAAATGAAAAATTACAATCAAAGGCTATTTTTCAAATTGCACCTTTTTGTTTTTCAGAAATTGTAATGGTTATCATTAATTCGGTAACAGGGATTCACGTCCTCCAATCCAGTCTGTAATCATGCTCGTGATTAACAAATCGGACTTAACTTCGCAGTTGTGCTTTTTGTTAATCACTCTTTTGAATACAGACCGAATTGGGCTGTACTCAGTCCTATTACCATTATTAATAGTAGCACTAATATGAGAAACATGGACTTTAAAGGGCTAGAGAACTGAAAGAAGCTTATAAAATTGAGTCCATGACAAATGGCTTCTTAAGACGGTGCTTGTCTTCGGTTTTTGTAGTTAAAAGCGGTTAATAATCTGAATCTCACTGGACGGTACACTAATCCATTGCAGGTCAAGTCCTACTGTAAATCTGAAATTAAATATGGTTGTCTATACATTGAGATCGCAAAAAATAATAGAGCATCCGTATCGATAAAAGTAATTAAAACCTCCTCACATGACAAATAGTTGAAATTCTAACTTTATATATTTTCCAGATTTTTTTCCCCCCAAATACTATTAGAGGATGTTGGACTTTCCATATCTCCTTAGTTTATCTACACTATCAGTTTACAATCCATACCTTGTATGGCGCGAGCCTTCACTTTCCAACTCGGATCAGCGGCTGCTATTCTGAGCAATGCGTCAACCACTTTTTCGTCAGAAACTTTAAGAGTTCCCGCGGCCTGAGGAAAGTAAAGCATTTGTTGTTTAATTATTAAACATTCCATATATTGCAAGAAATGTTCAAAATCATCCCAAAATATCTTCCAAAGCAAAGAAAGCACTAACAGATAGGTTGTTTGAGTGAAGTCCCGTTCAAACTGATCAAACATGTTGGTCAAACATTATCCCACATTGTTGGATTGTGTTGGGCGGTGTATGATCAGTTGGGTTGTGATGGATGCTGAAGTGTTCAAACGAATCCAGCACCAACTAACAATGTTAAATTTCAGTACCAGGCACAAAATTATGGCGTATTTTTGATCACGCGAAAGATGTTGGACGACGTTGGATGAAAAGTTTGACCGAAGTCAAACTTCATCAAACACTGTCCAACACTATCCAACATGTTTGATTGTGCTATTTAAACGGGTCAAACACGTTGCGTCCAAGAATGTTTGATAATGTTTGAGAGAAAATAACTAGCAGTAAACTAGTGTGAGCTGCGTCGGTGTTTCTAAGGAAACAATTTAGTGATAAAAAAAGATAAAAGTAAGTAGCCAACAGAAACACGGTAGGCAAGGAAAATAAAAACAACAAACGATGAGGAAGAACATAAAAATGAATATATTAGAAAAAAGTGAAGCGTTCATTCATCGCATTGGATTAAGAGTACCCAATCGGTGAATAAGTCACATCTCTTTGGTTTTACAATCGTTGTCGCCGCTAACCAAGGATAAGCCGAAAAGAATAAAATCAGAAAGAGTGGTTAAAAGAATTAAAATGGCGGGAAACTGGTTTAGTGGAATCGTTGCGGCCTGCTTGTTCGCATGATGTCGAAGAGGCCGCTAATAGAAAAATGGGTTTCTGCTATCAAC
>JAPEIX020078483.1:0-10871 GCA_026122405.2 Zoanthus sansibaricus | reverse complement strand
GTTTTCCCGTCCCCCCCGGGGGGGCCCCAAAACCCTCCCCCCCCCCCCCCCACTCCTACTCGTTTTGGGGGGGGGGGGGGGGGGGGGGGGGGGGCCCAGCAATAGCCCCCGTGGCCCTCCCACTTTCTTCGCCACTGTGTCTTTGTCCTTACCAAATAGATCCTCTTGGATTTGTGTTTAGGGAAGGAGGATACTCCTTCCTTGTCACATTAAGTAGCCTGAGTAAACCCTTGTAGGCGTCGATTTCCAGACGTGCATGTGTTTACATTGATATTACTTAATTTTAAGACAAGTTGAAGGGCGCGTAAATAATTACTGGGCTACCTGTGGTAAATAGGTTTGTTTTTCCGTTTTTGCCGTCCAGACAAAATTTGTATCCCACAGTTCCTTGCGGCGCCAGCTAGACACACAAGGTTCATTTCTAAAGGTAGCCCAATGAACGCTTCTGGAGCGTCTTGTTTACTATAATTTACTTTTCGCTTTCCTCTTATTAATTTTCATAATCATACCAATCTTGTAACTATTTAGGAAAAAAGATGAAACGAAATCTAAATCTCAAATTTAGGATTTTCAAAACTCCTTTAGAACAAGAAAACTGATATTACAGTTGCTATTTTTATAGCGAGGTTTTTGTTTCTGAGCTATGTTTTATCTGTTTTATCTCCAGCAATCCAACACTGAAACTGATAATGTATTCAACACCGGAGGTATGTAATTTTTTGACATTGGAAATGCAAAGATTGCATGGTGCTGTGATGGAATCCTTGAATCATGAACACAAAATTATACCTTATTATAGGAAATTAACAAAGCACTTTATTAAATAGATTTTGGAAAATTCGCGTTAATAAATGTATCTTAATAAATATTTAAGTAAACTTTATGCATGTTATTTAACAAGATTGTTAATTTAAAACACCTTTATTTCATTAGAAAAATCAATCTCACGATTCCTTTACAGGCTCCTCAGAGTCATTACTGGACAAGATATCTTCGCTGGGTAAAATCAAGTTCAAAATGTATTTTCACTGGTCTTGATATTCATCTTTCTCTTCAAGTTTTGGAAAAGGAGCGAGAAAGAGTTATCGCCACAATCGCCTTAGACTTTTGAGCAACCCTAAAAAGTAACAACTGAAAACCTTTTTTTTCTCCAACGGACATTATATGTATGTTGAGATTTGTACTGAGTGCAGAAATGTAAATCGCAAGTTTGCAGAAATCAAAGTAGATAAAGTAAGATGCTTATCGTAAAAATTCCCAGTTCGGGTTGATGAATTTATACCTAGTTTTCGAAAAAATTCGCGTTAATTTAATGCACGTAAACGTAATTTTTAAAAATTTGCGTTAATTTAGTAAAACGTTGATTTTCATCGCGTTGTCAAGGTGTATTGTTAATTTCCTATAATAAGGTATTGGAGTTTATTCCCGTCTTGTAGTGACTTTTTAAAGTCAGAGCGTCAAAACATATTGTGTTTATTCGTCTCTTTTAAATTTTGGTGAAATTATTATTGCTCAATAAATTGTCATACTGCTTCTAAAGTTTAGATGCATTGTAAAATTTGGAGAGAATAGACCTTTTGCAGCAAATGATCACATGGTACAAATAGTGATATTCTGGATGACAAAGGAATGTGACATACTCCACTTGGAAATGGAAAACAATGAAAACTCACGCTTTTCTAGTTGATTGTGCTTGCTCTTCGAGTCTGGCAAATTCCTTTGCAACAATAACAACATCAACAATTCTTTATTTTACCCCATAATTACAAAATTTTTACACTTTACATAAGACAATAATATTAAAATAAAGGTAAAGGTAATGGCCCTAACAAATAACTTAAAAACTAAAAATGGGTACGGGCCATTCAGAATATGATTATTTGTACTATGTGATCATTTGCTGCAAAATTCTTAATACGCAACGAGGACAAGACCGCGAAAAATGACAGATCAGAAAAGTCACAGATCAGAAAAGTCACAGATCAGAAAAGTGGTTTTCGCTCTTTACTTTTTTTTGTGTGGGCAATTTGGATTTTGTTTCGTTGCCTTAAATTATGTTAATAGATAAACGATAAAATGTTTCTCCGTGGAGAGAAAGAAATACCGAGAAAGTTTCTCGCAGTCTCAACAACTCTAAAAAGGTCTTTTCACGTTGTAATTTTAGCTACAACTATGTGCAAGTGCTGAGCTTTGTCCGTTCCAATTTGTAGTTATTATGTTAGAGAGCTTTTAAAAGCATTAGGCGTTCTTGCTTTCAGGGAGGCCAACCGGAATTAACAAGTCAGCAAATGTCGCATACACTTTGAACAAGTCATGCGGTGTCGTGGTGATCGTCATGGAGGCCTACAAGCCACTTTTTGCCTTCGTGTTGGTCTGTCAGAACTGCGAAGTTTTTTTGTTTTTTTTCTCAAAGGAATGGCTGCAAGCACTTTGCAAATTGTCAACAAGTAAATAATTTACTTACAATTAGTTTAACACTGACTTTTGCTCCAAGTTCTGGCTTTATGTGAAACCAATTTTACAAATTTTTAAAGTTTGTGTACTACTTGGCAATGCAAAGTTAGTTTTCGCGCCTTTTTACACTGCGTGCGTCCGTCGTGGTACTACGCGTACTGCTTAAGTTAAAAATTCGCGCCAAAAACGCCGTTATTGATCCAGTCCACTAACGGAAAATAGACCTCCGTCGTGAAGAAATGTTGTGATGCTCAAGCTCTCGATTTACTATTGTTCGTTGCCGTCGTCGACCGCATCGCCGTCCTAGTTGTGTAAAGCTACGGCCAAACTTTGCATGATAGTTGATGATAGTCGATGATAATTGAAAGATGAAAAATTTATTTTTCAATTTTCCAAGAACTTGAATTTAATTTTATAATTCGGGCTTCGTACTTGTTAAAAAAAAATAGATTTACGACCGTTTGGTCTACGTTATTTGAGAAATAATTTCCCAACGAGCATTATCGACCATCATGCACTTTTGGAAGTACCTTAAGATCCTCATATGGAGATTGCACGACCGCCGTGGGTAGCAAATTGAGATTTCATAAAGCCAATTACAGTGCTGTACTGAACATCTGAGGCTCACTTTATCAGGGAACTCATTGGAAAGCCATTTTAAAAATCAAAGCTTAAATTGTTTTCGTAATCCTATAAAGAACTTGGGCAGTGAAAGTAATGAATGAAAAGTGTGATGAAAGATTTTTCTCTGTATGTATGAAAAAGATGCGTTTTTATTTCTACAGTGCAATGGAGCACAGTGTCAATGGATTATTATAACGACGGTGAATATTATCAATACTTGGATGGGACTCCTCAGGACGAAACGGAACAGATCAACACTGAGTTTGAAGGGGGATATGACGATTACGAGTGAGTACTTCCTATAGTATGAGTTACTAGTTTACTAGTAAGGGGGGATATGACGATTACGAGTGAGTACTACCTGTAGTATGGGTTACTAGCTTACTAGTAAGGGGGGATATGACTATTACGAGTGAGTACTACCTGTAGTATGGGTTACTAGCTTACTAGTAAGGGGGATATGACGATTACGAGTGAGTACTACCTTTATTATGGGTGACTAGCTTACTAGTAGGGGGTGGTGGGGATATGATGATTACAAACATAAGTCTCGTTATGTCGGGGTTATGTTTGTCACGAACCCACGTTATAACAAAGTAAATTGTCTGGACCCTTGGCGATTCGTTATGTAAATCTGCTACCAAAGGAGGCTCATTTATTGAGAGGAGCGGGTTGTGTAACTTGAACCGATTTTGTTAATATTTTTCAAATCCCGTGTTGAATTTCAAGCAAGGTTTTAAAACCTTCCTATTGGTTCCTAAAAACCAGTTTCAAGACTATGCCTGAAATCAGAAAAACAGTAAAAATAACAATTAAGTGTGTTTTGTCACCATTTGATGTAAATATGACATTTTTTGAAATATTCGGAATATTTTATGCTATAAACAACTGCACAGCACCACACTCAAATTGTTTTTTTTTCGGCATTTTTCATTAATAATTTATACCAGACCTTGTCACTCTTTACACTACCCGGTGATCCCAATAAATAATGAATCCTCCTTCAGGGAAAGATATAACGGTTACATGTTGGTTAGAGTTAGAGTTGGAATATGGTTTAGCTTTTTCGGTATACTTATTTGTTCTAATAAATATGTATCATTAAAAGCTTTGATGTTGCAAAAATACATCAGATTATAGAAGTGAGTTATACAACCTCCTCTTACAAAGTCTCTTTCACTAATTTTGTTTGTTTCTGCTACAGTGAAGCGGAAGATCCGGAATTTGCTGAAGTCGCAGATGATTTTGAGAAGTTTTTAGCCATGCAGTAGCAAGGTGTGTAGTTGAGACTTTATATCTGTTATGCTGCAAGCTGATGGACGGTAAACCAAGATGGTAACCTGACCAGAACCCGAACACCAGGAACGTCTTGCCATGCAGTTTTAATTCGAGTATATTTTAGCTCGGTGTTTTGAAACCTTTATGGATGATAATAACTGTACATTCAAGAAGTTAAGCCCAAAATGTGGGCAAGAGAGTTACTAACAAAAGTGAAATGAGCTGAAAGAATGAAATACAAAGGTGATAATTTGTCGAGAACCTTAGGAAGCATTATGTTTCTTGTGACAACTGCGCTGATGTGCCGTTCAACATGTGTCTTGAAGTCAGTCTTAAGGTATCGTTTGGCCTCTTTCAGCTTCTTTTCCTCTATCATTTTCCAGGAATTGTCAGCTCCATGTTCAGCCAATGTCTGTACGATGCCTATGAGGCTGTCAATAGCTTCAGCCCCTTCTCCAGTTACATTATCAAGACCTTGGAGTGATTTCTGCATCGAGGCACGGCATACGTCAAGCATTCTGTAAAGAGAACGTTCTTCAGCTGGTTGGAATTGCTGTTGCAATTGTTTGCAATATGCCGTGTACTGTTCAATAATTCTTGTAGGGACTATATAGCGTTCTTACAACAGCAGGGATAGTCAAACGGTCACAGAAGTCTAGTTTCATGGTTCTTGTGCCAAAAGCAACATCTTGAAGAAATTCTGGTCGTGATACGAAATCCAGAAAATGATCTACTTTTTCTGCATCGATTCGTGCTCTAAAAATGGGTTTCTCTATTACAGGTTGCCCTCGTCCTGACTTGGTCGCGTGTTCACGAGCTTGATCTATTCGCCACTTTGACAGACCAGGTATGATTCTTTGGAGCTGTGAACGGCTAAAATCATTTGCAAATATTGAAAGAATCTGTCTCTTCGTTTGCCAGGACTGCGCTTCATTGTGGGCTTTGACCAAAGTATTGATTAAGTCTGATTCAATGTCAAACTGTTTTGGCTTTGAAAATGCCGATCCCTCTTCTTCCAATCCAACAAGATTCGGTTCTTGCCTGAGAGATTTCCAAAGTTGTTCTTCTTGCCCAGGGCTTATTATTGATAGTGTGGACTGAAATATTTCTTTTGCCTTTCGCAGATAATACTTTTGCTGTGTATTGGAGATGTCCTCCCATTCTGTGTTTAAAGTGGACTGGAGGGGACTGACACGTCCATCTGACAAAGCACTGAAAGCACTATTCAATGTTATTCTCTTTGAATTCTGCTCCTCTTTTTCGTCTTGCCAAATGCTTATTTCTTGTTCTTGTATGCTGGCCGAGCTTTGATAGGACTGAGAGGATTGAGAAGATACCATTTCACCGTCGTCACTTGCAGTGGTCTGAGGAGATGTTGCAGTTGATAAGACCGCATAACTTTCAGATGTTACCTACAAGTTGTGGTTAAAATTGCGCAGATTAAAATTTAAAATATTAATAGTAATATTTAACAAATTGCAGATGGTTTTGAGTTCGTCTAGCCTCTTATTGCAGCACTCTGACGTCAGAAAATGTTCAAAACTAAAGTGGAATCACGAGCGCAGCGAATGATTTCACTGTAAAGTTTTGAACATTTTCTGGTGTCAGAGTGCTGCAATAAGAGGCTTGAACGAAAAAACATCTGCAATTTGTTTTTTATCACATTTTAGTTGAAAAACTTTGAAGAAAAACAATTTTTTTCTTTGAATTGAGCGCACGCATAAGTATAATGGTGTCAGCAGTGTGAATGTCGTCTTATTGACACACTCTCATCAGCCAATCAGCGCGCGAGAATTTACACAGCTGTGATAAAAATCTATATATATGTTTAAATTGTACACAACGTAACAATCAGTAATTTTAATAATATTTTTTCTGCATCCTTTTGCTTTTTTACTAATCACCTAGAACTGACTTGTAGTATGCGCTACATTAGCTAATCATTGTCATTGTTATTTTATATAATAAATACTATAACAAATACCCATTAAACACTATCTACCTCTTCAGAAAAGGAAACAATAGTGGGTTGTAAAGTTGCGTGCTTTTCAACAAGGCTTGTAGAGACAGGATTGGCTCCAACGAGAGATGGACTTGATAATTCCTATAATGACAAACAAGCAAAACTAAATCATAACAACATCACTCCATACAACAACAACAACAACACGAAAAACAGCGACTTGGTGTTATTGCGGAATGGACGGCAAATTTTATATTTTATCACTTATTACCTGTTCATGACTTGAAACTGAGATGGTAGGAACAGTTGAAGTTGACTGCAAATTCAAACCGCTTGTAGAGGGAATGTTGGTTATGACAGATGTACTTGTTGTCGCCTTTAAAAAACATCAAAAATACTAAATACATTGTCATAGAACATAACATGCTGTAACGAGTCAGGAACAGCAGAAACATGATTGACGGGAGCTATCGTTACAACATCCGCATCACATGACAACAGATACCCACATACAACCAAACTAACTGGGGTGGCTACTAAAACAACAGAACAATAGACATTAACAGCCTTATTATTTTATCTTCACTCAAAGCAGTTATTCATTGAATGTAAGATGCAATCACCTGTTCTGCCAAGGAGACATGAGTGACATTGGAAGTGGAACGCTGACCAGCAGTGCTTGTGGAGGCAGACGAGGTTTCAGTGATGGTTAAACTAGAGGACTAGATAAAATATTGTGCTGTTATTCCTTGCAGTTCTAGTTTTCATTGACAGAGATAAAAAAACATAAAAAAAATTGGTTTATTTCTCACCAACTTGGCTAAAGGGGTTATCACGATATCAAATTCCTAAGCATACCACACTGAATTATTTTTTCTCAATTTATGATAATAACTATGGACATTCTATAAGGTTAATGAAAATTGATATCATGCTTTTCGTCAGTGCTTGCATGGGATATAGCCACCGCGTCGAAAATTTTCATTGTTCATTATTTTTCGAAAAACAAAGATACTAATGGTTCATCAACAATTTGATCACAGATTTTTGGTTCGAAAATATTTTTCCTGCTTTTTTTCGATTAAAAAAGTGTTGTTTGCACACCAGAACGAGGCTTGCAAGTTTCAACTTCGATTTCATCGCGTGCACCACATGTCGCGCTTGGCTTCACTTTGTTGTTCACCCGAGCAAATCGAGGTCTTTGTGACGACAAGAAGCAATAGAAATGATATTAATTTCTGTATCTATTGTGAGTAATGGAAGGTTTGTGGTGAAGTGGACCATCGTTGAAATAGATGAAAGCAACGATGGCTTGACCTTTTGCCAAATATTCGAAAACCTGAAAGCTGGTTTGGTGATTGGAATTCCTGCATTGTCGGCGTGGCCTTTGCATTGCAGTTGTCAGCTCAGTCTTGTAAATATCGAGAGCCGTTCGAAACAATTGGTGTAGCGATTGCGAGCATCCATGTCGACTATACTTGTCCAATATTGAAAATTAATGAATAATGAAAAATGAAAAATTCCCTCATCAATTTTCTGAAAGTGGCTGGCGAGAAACATGATATCAATTTTCATTGTCCTTATTATTATGCATAAATATATCGAACATTCTTCTATTTTCTATTCATATATTCCTAACCCTAACCCAACAGGACCCATACAATATGCTCCTGAAAGGAATTATCTGGTCAGATCTTGTCTCGATGACTTGTATTTGCTTGATTTTGTGTGTTAATCTTCTTTGCTATTTCTTAAGATTGTGTGCTTACCCAAATAAATTGTTTCATATTTTCATTATTTTACCATTAGTTTTTAAAGTACAACATCTAAGCTTGATATTATTGATGAAAAACTTTAATTTATAAAATTATAATTAAAAAGGTACATCAGACCTGCTCTGATTGGTTAAGAACCCATTTAACAAATACAATGTAATAATTGTTAAACATGGTTTCAACAACCTTTTATGTTCAAGGGTAAGCCTGCTTTTTTCTTTGTTTTTTTCCTGCTTAAAAAGAGGTAGTTCATCTTCAAATCCATGGAATATAATATTATGAAGATGAGGAACTGCCAAGTATTTTTTAGAATTTGAAGAGTTTTGTTCACCAGCTACAGCTGTGAAAGTATCACTAAGCAGGTTAAACAATGAGGAAAAGCCAGTTAATTGTTTTCAGTCACAGCAAGAGGCCTTTCATCAAATTTGAATTTGTTTAGAGGCTGAAGGACAATTTGTGCTCTTCTGAATGATTTAAACACTTTAAGATAATTTTCAAGAAAAAAACAGTCATTTCCAAGATATTTTTTAAAAGTCAAAAACATCATAAAGTATCAAACACAAATCAAAATACATTAAAATTTACTTTTGATTAAAAGAATAATTTGCAAGTTTTAAATGTTATTTGTTTTATAATTGTAGTGTGGTCAACTGAAAGAGAAATAAAACATAAGTTGGAAATCACTACTAATACCGAACTACTGATATTTAGTCGCAAATGCGACCAATTTCAAGCCCTGGCATTGTGGTTTCCTTTGCCTATTTCATGTTTTCACAACCTCCTGCATATTTACATCAGGTTAATATATAAAAAGGTAATTTATTATTAATTTCTTAGTAATTTTGTATCTCACTTTGAAAACATTAAACATTACCATATTTTATATGTTTTTCTTTTATTTTTCATCAATAACTTTGATCAACAATAATTTTTATATATAAATTAAATTAAAATTAAGTTTACATGGAACTTTGCACACTTATGAAACATTTTTTGTTGCTATATTTTACAAACTAAAACACCCATATCTTTTTGTGCTCATGTTGTACATCTTCTTTTTTTAACTGTAATTTGAGCTATATTAGGAGGCTGGGGTCAGAACTTTGTAATGTTTTATTAATTTTGTCAAAACCTTTTAATTTACGTTTAATCACGTCTTGACTATCAATCAAAATAAGGTTGCTACATACAAATAAATAAATAAATAAATAAATAAATAAATAAATAAATACTTTATTTGACGCCAATTGTGAAGGAAGTGGTTGCCCATTCTTCCTAGCCAGAGGCTAATGTTTAATTGCTCGACGGCTCAGATCTTGGCGTGAAAGCCGAATTTGCAAAGGGAGGAAAACCGGAGTACGTGGAGAAAAACCCTCGGAGTCAGATTGAGATCGACAAATCTCAGCCCACGTGCGTGCCCAGAACATAAATTAATGTTCTTCAAATTCTCCTCCCCAAAGAAACTCAAAATTTGCCCAAGGGAGGGGATATTTGACTCAAAATGTTGGCCTCTGGGAGGGGAATTTGACATTTATACAGGGTAAAAAGTCAAACCCCCTGGGTATGCTCCGCCCCCCTACCCTGGGGCTTAACATTGATAGGTGCATTATATATAAGTCTTTTAGACCCTCCCAGTTTTAGTGTGCCTTTGGCATACAGTATAACACCCCAGCCGCCTCCCTCATTATTTTAGCCTTCTCCACTTCAACATTTTGAGAAGCCTGTAAGTTGATTACTAATTATTCTGACAACAATAGTTAACAGCTGTACCTGTTGTCTGCACCACTAGATTCACCATCACTTTTGTTGAACTGGCAAACTTGTTTCTTTAATACGTCTCTTTCTTCTTCAAGAGATCTCACTTGATCCTTCAGACAGCTAATCTCATCCTCACAGTTTGCCTTGTGTCGTTTTAGATCTCGCTCCACTCGGCTGATTTCTAATGAGATTAGGCCACAGTTTTTTTTATTGTTTATAGGTTTAAGGATTTTTGATGTGATGATGGTCGGAGAAAAGGAAAAAGTAAAAATATAATTCAAGTTACACTTTTTTGTCATTTTTGTTCGAAAAATATTGGGCAGGAGGGAAAAAATAACTTGATTGGACGTTGTTATTTGAAACCCAGTTATGTTTTTTATTAAAACTATAGTATTCTACTATAGATGAGTCAGGTTGGCGCAGTGGTCATCATTCGCGCCTTCCACCTCTACGAACCGGGTTCGAATCCTGGGTTCCGCATGTGGACTGAGATTTGTCGTTCTCAATCTGACTCCGAGGGTTTTTCTTCGGTTTGCTAATTCCAACTGGTGGGGCGGGATCCGTAGACCTAAAGAATAAAAAAACTGTGGCCTAAAAGGGGCGTAAAGTGTTTTACTTTAGAACTGAGATTGAGCTTTATCAATAATTTTCAAACAGTCTTTTTAGAGCAAGATTTATGGCGAAGAGGGCAGCTTCTATTCAATCTCAATTTTCGTTATGTAATGACCTAGCTAGAACTAGAATTAAAGAAATTATTAATTATTCATTTTATTTTAGCACTTAGTGTATTTGAAATCATAGTTTAATATTTTAAAAGCTAGAAGTTATTTATCAAAATAGAAATTTTAATTCTTATTAAGCAATGGTATAAAATAGCAAACTACGCACTTCTATTTGTAGTCTAATATTTAATTTTTTTATGTTACAAAAAAATTTAATACTAGTTACATTTGTTTGTGAATTAAAATAGCAAACTTGGTCCATGTTTTAGTTCAATTAATAATTTGAAACTCCAAGTG
>JAPEIX020078482.1:0-17752 GCA_026122405.2 Zoanthus sansibaricus | reverse complement strand
TTTCTTTCTTTCTTTCTTTCTTTCTTTCTTTCTTTCTTTCTTTCTTTCTTTCTTTCTTTCTTTCTTTCTTTCTTTTTGTTTCTTTGCTTAAAGAATTGCACAAACAAGGGAAAGGCGGAAATGATATACAGCAAGGTTGCAACCAAATCTGCTTTGCTATACGACCACCGCGAACGTGCCTCGTATATGCATTCCATAACCCTTGATAAATATTGTTTACGTGCCTCAAAGAGGTTTAACGGGGAGCGACTTTATTCCAGGAAGTTCTGTCTTTCTCAAATACCTGCCAATAGACTGGCTTCTCGGTTGCAGGAAATTTGGGAGACAATACCAAACGAAAGAACACCTCTCCGGTCTCTCTGCACTATTTTAGGCACGAGACACCTACGCTAGCGGCAACTAATCTTCCTAAGGAATTACAGATAAATGTTTTCTTTTTTAAAATGATTACTGTAAATAAAGAATGCTGAGTTTGGCTAAACTCCTATAACATTTCAATAATATCCCCTAAAGGCTAACGCATTGAGCCAGGTGTTCACTTAAAATGAACTTTATTTAAGTTTGAAAACGAATATAGTAAAATCTTTCTTTTTTGAAACAGTTTTCACTCAAATAGAAATGACAAACAAACAATATTTTTTTTTATTTTTAAATAATGTATTTGCGCTATTAAAACATTATTTACATTAAAGAGTGTAGTATAATTAAAATTGTTGGCAGGAGCACAAGTCAAAAGCACAAACTTCTCATTCTAAAGACAAAACCAGCAATATGCTGACAAAATTTAATAAAAAAAAGCCCTTTTTAAGTGCTTGTGGCTACTGCAAGCGAAAATAGAACTAAATACAATAATTTTGATGATTTTATAGTAAGTTTAGGAAGAACGAAGAGACTTAAAAATAGGGTATATATATAAAATGGAAAATGTATTGTCAACTGTTGTTCATGTGGTAAACAGGAACTTTTAAAAATTGAAATACTATGATTATAATTTGAAATGTAAACAGAGCTATACTGGAACTGTATTTTTCATTCATAAACCTGTAAACTATAAACTAAACATATAACAATTTAAACGCCTATTATAAAACTAAATGATTATTTAAAAACTAATTACAAAACTAAATATCTGTTTTGACTAAAATTAAGATTACATTAAAGCTCTAATTAGAATGTCGAAAATGGTCAGTAGAATGCAAATTTTAAAACTATGAAATAGTCAACTAATAAAAATGTTGATTGTCTATTTTTATGTAGTAATGGGATCACGCGGCAAAGAGCCAACATCGCGACTCCTTCGTCAGAAAGTTTAAATTGTGATTTCGATTATTCGCTACTTTTAAGTAAACGCTTGATTTTATGTAAATATCTAGTTGTAAAAGGCAATAGTTATTGTTCTTGATAACTGATATTTTACTGTGCGATTAATATAGCAATCTGAGACTAAAACTTAAAAAATAAAGAATTAAAATTAAGAATTTAATGGAGCTCAAACCAATTGTAGAATTGCACACAATTTAGGCATATTGCTGATGAACAGTAACTGTTTTGCTATTTTTTTTTTAGCATGCAGCATTGTAGTCATGTCTGTTCAGATATCTATTTAAAGTCAAAAGGCAGATATTGAAAAAAAAATATTAAAATGTGAAATATGCAATTTATTACAGTTTAATGACAATAAACATCATCATAAGGATAATCTACAGAAGAGACAAAGACCCCATACAAAGGCAGACCACCTAAAACTTAATTTAATTTATTATACTAGTATATCCCAAGGCTATGAGAATGCTGTGGATATTTGGGATTGTTTAAATGTGTATTTATATTTCCTTTAAACCTATTTCAATTATTTCAACAAGATCAAAAAACTGAGCTTAAACTCTAACAGAAACATTTGCCAATGATAATCGTCTAACAATGAAGAACGATTTTCAATCATCCATGCTTAACAAATGGTTAACTCAATGTTAAAAATTGGGCTTCATGTGATACCTCATGCATTTACGGACAACACGATAGCCTAGTGGAGTTCTGCGTACTATTTCAACAAGATCAAACAACTGAGCTTAAACTCTAACAGAAACATTTGCCAGTGATAATCGTCTAACAATAAAGAACGATTTTCATAACCCCTTCCTAACAAATGTTCAGCTCAATGTTAAAACTTGGAGTTCCTGTGGTACTTCATGCATTTAGGGGCAACACGATAGCCTAGAGGATTCTGCCTACTGGCTGAACAGCCACAACAACTGAACAAACATACGAGGAGCTAGTAACACAGTTCTAACACTAAATTTAACTCACTTGTCTAGAATGTTATATTTTGTCTAAGAATATGGCAGACCATTAACAAAATGGCCTATAAAAACAAGTTGTCTAAACTATATCCAAGCGTCAAAACTAAAAGGACCCTGTACCGTCTGACTGTCATAATGTGATAAATCATTACGTAAAAAAACTATATTGATGTTTGAAAGACAATCATTAACAAGATGTTCTCAGACTGGGTTCCGTTTGATCAGCTATAATAAAAAGGTAGCCAATAACTTCATTGCGACACAAGTGCCGAATCTTTATTTTAAAAGGTTTCTGATGTTTCAGGGCGCCATTGAAATATAATTAACAGGGCTGAGTTGTTCAAAAGCTGGTTTAACCATTGGTTAAGCAAAAATTCAAGGAGCAATTTCTTCTTCATTAAAGAAAAGGTGAACGATTTTTTTTTTAATACTGTTTTGGCTTTAGGAGGGAAAAAAAACTCAAATCCTTCCCTGAAACTTTGGAAACAAGAACATTTGCTAAATATTTAAACCCTGGATTAGTACTAACAAGCCTTTGAACAACTGGACCCCGCATATAGAACTATGTCAAAAGATTAATTATAGAACATGGGTTAAACATTTAACTCTAGTTAGTGATAGGCAACCTTTGATCAACTGCATAGGCCCAGTATAACAAACCATGTAAAAACATTAATATTAATAACAGAAAATGGGTTAAATATTTCACCATGGGTTAGTAGTAGCACACACATAATATATTGGATCAAAACAGATCATTACCAACAATAAAAAAAAGTGATTTTCAAAAAGTTAATAACATGGAAAGATTTGCTGAACATTTATAACTAATATAAGTGAGATAAGATTGGGGAAAAAACTGAAATAAAGGTTAACCTCAATAGTAGAAGACTATGATCCTCTTTTTTTAAAATAGAGAGCATATTTGGCGCAAGTGGTAAGATCTGCCAGAAGGCCCCTAGATAGATCTCACGCGCGGCAGAGATATTTGAATAATTGTGGATCTCTTTTTTGCCCTAGCCATCTTAGTTTTCCATCCTTCCAGGTTCAGTAAGTGAGTACCAGCGTCTGGCGGTAGCTAACCTGCAATGGATTATTGTCCCGTTCAGGGGAAGTCAAAGACTCTTATCCGATTAACACTACAGAAACTAAAGATAAGCGCCGGCTCCATGGTCCATTTAGCTGGTAAAGTATTTAGCTTAGCAAGATTATGCGAATGTTCTTTTTCATACGAACAAATATTTGAAGACCACTATAATTTCTTATTAATGCAGGTCGTAGATATACTATCCAAGAAACAGTAGAGCTGATAGAATTAGGCGCGACTTAGCCACACCTCAGGGGCAATTAACTTTGCAACTAATCAAAAAGTGAAAAACGGGCAGACACAATATCAAAAAACAGTTCCTAATCACGTAGACAGGAGATGCTTTGTGCATTTAATATCATTAATTCATTTAGTAAGGCTCCAACACAGGAACCAACTACTAAAAACATGTATTTTTGTTATAAGGTTGAGCTAACTGCCAAAATCTTGCAAGTAAAAAAAAATGATAACTTTGGCATACGGTACTGCTTTTGGTCAATTTCTTGCTGACTCTAGGCAATAATAAAAAATATATACATATAACAAATACGTTATAAATTATATTATATAGATATATATTTCATAAATTCGGGAAAAGGAATTCTCAAAACTCTTCCTTAGTTTTCAAACAGAACTGATAAATTGATAAGTACGCGAAGACGGCAAATCAATAATTAATCGAGAACTGCTTCTTCCCGAAGCAACGAGGGCATTTTGGGCACTTTGGTATTGTGGAGCATTCGGATTTCTTAAAATGATCTTATGCATTTTTTCATTTGTTTCATAGAGGCAGTACAACTTATGAACTGAGATGAGAAAACGAAGGAAAGCTGTCGTCATCCAATCATACTCCAGAAACAAAAACTGTTTCTGATCTGTCGACCAACATACGCATACACTTTCAAAGGTGGTGTTATTGGGATTAAAGGAGAGCCATTGTGTGTTTTAAAACGGCAAATTGTTTACAACAAACGTGATTTCTAGGGCAACTTTAAACTCAGTAATGTTAGTTAGTTTTCACGATAAAAAAAAGTATTATTTTCAATGAACTATACAAACAATCCGAAGGTACTCTTATTCCCTTCTCTTTTTAGCTCTTTCTATTGCCAAAAGACAATTACAGAGAAAAAACTCACTTCATGTGTTTCCGTGGTTTTTTAAACCTCTCACAACAATGTAGGATCAAGTAATCTCGAATGAAGTACTTAATTCAAAGCTTTAGTCACAATTTACTAATGCATCACTTCTAAAATCTATAGAGGACAAAAAATTCATTGGGTTTTCGTGGTCTTCGGCGTCAAAAGTCTTTTAAAAAGAGACAGGATCAATCTAAAAGATAAATGGATGCCATTTTCCATGAATGAATAGAAACAACAGATAGATATTCATTTAGCTACTAAAAAGCGTTTAAAAGCATCGCGTAGAGAGATTATAACAAAATGTCAGTTTTGATTGTTTTCAGTTGAGTGAGGTAGAAGAATATTTTGATGTTTGATCGAATTGAATGTAATGAAAAATTCAACAAACTTGATTGTGTTGTCTGTCAACAAACTATTTTTTTTCGCTACAGGTAACTGTCGAAACACGCACAACATTACTGGTATATGCAGTCTGTTTAATCTAAAGTCTAATATTTAATAGAATAGGATAATTTTACGGTTGATTTTTTTCTATTGTCCATACCATAGCGAAAATGAATATTTTTTTTTGACCTTTGTTATCTCAAATTTGTTTATAACGAGTAACATTTTATCGTCCACCTTAATTCAGGTGGACTCCATCCTTAGTGTTGCGAGAAGCCTGAACGTTTTGACACGACACGGAAAAGATTCGCTTGAGAGCATTGATCTATATTTGTAAAAGCCATCGCTTATCCATTTGATTACAAACTAAGAGAATATACTTTGCAGTCACTTTGTGTGTAGACCATAAAATAAAAAATGAAATGTCATAAAACAAATGAGGATAAAAGTATTAGTGCAAGTTTAATTAAAGTGTTAAGAAATCAAAAACTTAAAAGCCAGCAACGCCATAACGATCAATTTCAAAAGATTGGTGTTTTTGCTCTTCCCGAAGGAATTGCACTAAATACCATGTTTGAATGCTAGTTCAAAACAAATTCAAAATATAATAGAGCATTTTTATAGCACTTCGATTTACACAATGTATTGGCTATTGTTCCTCGATAAGTACTACATTTAGTTAGGCAATAATCGTTTATAAAACATGATTTCTCAAGGTCTGACTTGATTAAAAGCTTTTCACAGGAAAGATGTCTTAACACTCGTTTTGCTGGGCAGCTGAAATTCGCACCATTTTGTGAAATCAAAACAAGGAGAATCGAGATTAATGTGGTTGATGGGGAACACGTTTTTTGTTGTAAACAGTCTGCGCTAATCTGCTTGCGTCAACCCATTGTTTACTGTTATTGTCTTGCTAAACGTTGAAACTGCTCAACACTTTTCTGTAATCCAACATCTTACTATAGAATTTCTCGTACAAGAGTGACAACAATAATTTTGTATTTATCCCACCATGTATTAATTACTTGCCATTTGCAAAGGAAGTTATACCGTAGGGAAAAAGATAAACCGAATTCCTCCCTCTATTGTCAGTCGAGAACCGTTATCAACGTGTAACTATAACGATTGGCGAAGAGAGTTACAGAAAATTTGGACACATTTTTGACTTGTTTGCGGTCATATTGTTAGCTCGCATATTTTGGCGTCAAAACACACCACCAGAGCCTCAAAGTCAGCTTAAATATTCATATTTACTGGTGGTTAATAGCTATTGTCAGATGACCGTCAGACAAGACATTCTCTTTCTTTCTTCATCAATACACGCACTATTTCTACAAGTTGTCACGAACTTTGCATCCCTGACTCGAAATAAGAAAACCTGTCAAACACCAAAAAAAATATCACGACACGTATTTTTTTGTTATATCTGAGCGAAAACTCCGCCGGACACAAAACATCAAACCACTGTATAACTCTGAAAACTGGATAGATTGGAAAACGTTAATTGAAAACTTTAGTAAATTGCGTTCGCTTTGAACCAACTAATTGTCGAAGTAACCCGAGGAATCGAAGGTCAATAAAAAGAACTTTTCAAATCAACATCAACCATTTGTATTATATTGAACAATTTCTTCGACAGTCTCGCTTTACTGAGTGACAACTGAACACACTCGAGAGAAATTATAGCTATATCGATAAGGATTTTTTCAAAGACAAGCTTTTTGTTTTCTTATACAAATATTCTAAAAAAGAAGTACTAATATATTTTGTTTATCGCTTAAGTGAATTTCTATATTTGATGATAAGTACTAACAGTAATTATTCTATTGTTTATTACAGTAGAGTTGGCGCCAAGGCTCTTAAACTAATGATAAACTGCATGCAATAAAATCTGCATCACAAGATAATAGATCTGTCAAGAAACCATTACCTCTTCAGGAAATTATTTCTATGTATCGACAAACTCTTCAATTTATTTTTCACCATTTCCTGTTGTCGATATAAAAAAAGAGGTCCAACTTACCACTATTCTATGGTACTCTGTTTCGGAGGTAAAACGGTTTGGACGTGATGTGGGTTTCTTCTTCAGCTTTAACATCAGTTTTGATCAAGCTTGCGGATTCTTAATTCCTTACTCGACTTGTAAAGTTTTAGCTAAAACGACTCGGAATTCACACACTGTCTCAAATGCGTTGTCGTTTAGCCTAAAAAAAAGCAGCAAAATAATTTTGTTTTAAGCTGGCATCACAAGGAATAATTAAATAAATATACAAGGATAGTTTATATTGGTCAAGTCCACCGGTATAAACAGGATATTCTTAAGCACTTAAAGCCTATTAAGTTATAGATTTGTTTAGTTTATCTGGACGGAATGAGCAGTAAATATAGATATGCACGATATTTTTTTTTATAGAAATAAGGAAACAATAAGAAATGTACAAGAGAAATAAAAGAGCTTTGAAATCCATCTCTGAAAACAGAGTTCATGTTTCTATGGGTCGAACTGAGCGACAAATTGTCCCAGTCACAAGCTGAGAACAGACATGAATCCACTCGAACCTAGAAATGGAAATGCTTTTTTAAACTAAATTCAAGCTTATCAGAAAATAGTCATAATATATGAACAAAATGGAAGCAAAAAATGACAAGCCAAGCTTTTTTGACAGATCAGATGTCGCAAACTTTAAAAATGTTTTCTTTAATCATTTTGTCTCACTTAATTCGTTGAATTAAGAAGAACCGAGTTTTGTGAAGAACATTGCGCAAGGAATATTATAAATAAATTCATTTATTAGTGAAAGACTTTAACTTCTCCTGTCTTGTTGATTCAATGCCGTTCACAATAAGTTGGTCTTTACTGAAATTTATTTGCAAACTCTCAAAACAAACGAGACAATGTTTAGAAATCGTTTAGATTGCAATAAAAGTACTTTGTTTTTAAGTAAATGGTTTTAATGTAAATTGACAACTAATGTCAGAAGTTTCTTTCAACGAAAATTGTTTTAAATTTAGTGATACTCAATAACATGCAAAATTTAAAAAGAGTTCGACAATCACTGGAAACTGTTGATTTTTTTAGCTTTTTATGTTGCTATATCTAGCTTCTCAATAGCACTTCACCATCTTTCATTCATCAGTTCAAGACTTGTACAAAACAAAAGATGAATCACGCTAATATTACGTTGGTAACTTCTACTTTTAGTGTATTTGTTATTTCAATATGGGTTTGTTTGATTTTTTTTTTAAACTAAAGCTTAACTGCTTTGAGACAAGGCACAGACAATATCTTAGTGGTAACAGCAATAAAAATGTTCCGAGTCGAAAATGAAGATTCATCAATCACGTTATCTCTTACTGTCAGTCGATAATGAGTTAATATCACTCAAACGAAACTGCTTTGGGTGGAAAACGCGTAGCAATCACATCTGGCCATTAGCATGTTATTAAAACTACTAGCTGTAATCACTTAAGCCAATCAACAAGTCATCACAGACCCCTTAGAATAAAAAGAAAACTTTTGAAACAGAAATAACCATTAGTGATGTTTGAAATGCGTACAGAATTTTTCAATGACCGTAAGTTATGGCATTACGAGTTGATTTCTGAGGTTGCGCAAATTTTCAAAAATTGATTTCAACACTTAGTAAATAAATTTATAATCGCCTGATCTAAAGTTCGTCTTATCACTGTAATACGGTGTTGAAAGCTTTCGATTTGTGACTAGAAAAAGCCACTTCACACCTGAAGAAAAAAAAATAAACTCAGAATGATTTATTCCTTAAAAGATATCTGTAGTTTTTTTTAATGCCTCGAAAGAACACTCGTAGACACTTCTAAACAAACCTATAGATCTCAGTAATGAATGTTGCTTTTTAAAAATAAGGCGTCGGGGGGATGAGCCGAATTATACAAAATAGAGATGAATACGCTGATATAAAACTATATCTAGATGACCAAAGGAACAAATGGTTCAGCTCTAGAAGAGATGACAGAAGCATGAGTAGTTTTGAAGCGAGTAATTAAAGACAATGCCATTAATTGCAGACTGTCGTTTGTTGGCCAATTGCGTAAATCCATTCATAGCCAAATTTTGAATGACAACGTGTTCCCAACGAATTGATGGCAAAGGGGAGCCAATAATACTCCTCGTTATCAGTTTCCTGCCAGTCTTAAAAGTGGTGGGAGGAGTGGAGAATTCAGGGTTCTCACTGTGCCATTAGCCATTTCTTCTAGCCAATCAGCATCAGGGATTAGCATGTCAGACATGAAGTTGACATTTTTATTCGCGATCATTATCTGCGACTTAAAACGTCGCCACTTAAAGGCTGTATAGAGCTCGTATACAAACGCATATTGTCTGCCCTTTCTTAGGTTGATGAAATTACTACTTCATATCAACCTCCAAACATTTACTATACTCGTTAATTCAAGCAGCACGACGGACTGTGGTCATGGAAGCCGTGAAGACCCGAACAAACCCATTTTCGATATCAAATATATTAAGCAACAACACAAGTCACAGAGACTACGAGAGACTAAGGGAACAAGATAAAAAAAATGACTCGGATGTAGAAGATGGAGACATTAGTCCAGACTTCCAAAAAATGGAAGAACTAGAAGAGCAAACAGGCAGCAACACGGCTGTAATAACGCGCACAGGTTTCTGCTCGTGGACTGAAACAAGACAGGATAGAAAGAACAGTTCATCAGCTCGTAAGTAATTTCTTCCGTTTCAAACTGACAATTTACAGATAGGCTCTCCGTCTTATCTTCTAATTTTAATTCGCAGTTTCACAAAATTCTCCCATTAAGGAGTTACGATTTTTTTCAGTTTTGGCGTATAAAAACTTGCAACTTTTTCTTTCTTTCACGACGTGGCTTGGTTTAGATTAGATATTGGTTCTTATTTTCCGTGTATTCTTGTCCTCAGATTCAAATGACGATGGACAATCAATTGACGGTGACAGCAAGCAGGTAGCTAAAAAGCGGAGAAAAAAGAAGACACGAACGGTATTCTCCCGCAGCCAAGTCTACCAGCTAGAGTCAACCTTTGAAATTAAAAGATACCTTTCGTCCGCGGAAAGAGCAAGTTTAGCCACACAACTGCACCTCACCGAGACGCAAGTGAAAATTTGGTTCCAAAATAGAAGAAATAAGTGGAAACGCCAAATCGCTGCGGAGATGGAAGCTGCGAATATGGCTCAAAATGCTCAACAGAGAATGGTGCGCGTTCCAATTTTGTATCATGAACAGAATCGTGGAGACAACACAACACCTCAATCATATCCGTTTTACCATCCTTCTTACGCGGGAGCTATTACATACCCGCCAGCATTCTCGCATTTTCTTCCACCTCCACCACATCTCCGGCCCACTATGCCAGCCTTGGTATAGCGATTTTTTACTATCACAAGTTAACGGAAAATTATAGATGGATTATAATTAACAGTTTGCATTTAGAAAAATGGATGAGTCAGAAAATACGGTCAGCAAAGCTGTAATAGGATTGTATAAATGTAAATAGAATAATTTTGAACTATTGCTCGACATATGGAAAAAAGACACTGGCCAAAGACTCGGACCAGCCAACACAAGCCCTATTGGACTGACGAGAACTGTTTCTAAAACCACATTGCATTGGCCAACATTTTGTAAAAACACTCCACATACGTGAAATATATATTTATTAACACTGAACAGTTAATTAGTAAGGAAAATGAAAAGAAATATTCAATTTTACGTAAACCAGTATCTCCGAGTCTTTTAAAGAGAAGTCTAAATGAGTAACAATGAATGGATCGCCAGAATTTTTTGTTTTAAAATTTTCTAGTTATTCTCCGAATCCCAAACAACAAGTTACTTGTCATTATCATAGGAAGAAATTTCAACGATAAAATTTAGACTTATTAAATAAATTGTTAGTGGGGTAAACGAACTTAAATAAATGTTCAATTGAAGAAATTATTTGAGCTTGTGTAAAATTCTTGACTTTTGAATGGTAATTATTAGCCGCGGAAAATCGTTCATTAGTGCTTATTTTTGGCAACAAAAACAAATAATCTTCTTTGTCGAAGGTTCAGTTTTTAAATATACAATAACTCGACTTATCAACAAAGCTTTTTTATTTTCATTGAAAAGCATTAACATGAAAACTTAGGCGTCTTTGAAAGCTATTCATTTCCTAACAACTGCAGCTGAATTAGGTGTCAACTGGCAATAGAAATGTGTTAATAAACACAAGAATCAAGTAATAGGTTATTAGTCAGCGTCTTTTCATCTTCTTGAAATGGTGTAAAAATGCTTTGAGATGTCGAATAACGTTATTGCACGAACACCTTGATGTCATTTCGCTAAATGTAGGTTCTCTTAAGATGGGCGGTCAGAGGCGAGACCTCATATCTAATTCAAATATTTTTCTCCTGCAGATAGCGAAGCCATGCAAGAGCGTGTTTTTAAGCTTACAATGTCACAGGCATTTCCTTGAACAAAATTAGTATATAAGCAATTATATCAACCAATACGATCTGAAAGGCAGCTTCAGCCTTAGTTTCCTTTTTATTTTTTTATTCCATGGCTTGAAAATGCTGGAATAACTGTGTTTTGACGCCGTGCGCGTGAGGGTCACATTTTCATTATTGGAGATCGCTGATATTAGGCCTTGAAAACAAACTCTTCTGCGAGTGATAAAACAACTGTAAAATTACAGTAAAAACACAGGTCCACTACTGCTGGTTTATTGCTGGCTCTAACAAAGGCGATGAAATATTTAATGACTGTTTATATCAAACAAATGTGAAAGAACACAAAACAATTTTATACGTTGTGGGAGGGAACAGTTCTTTAGAGATATTCTTGTTCAACAAACTTTTTCGTGATGACCTCATTATATATTTTCAGCTGCAAATATGCATAAACACTTTTAAAAAGAAATTTGGCTCTTGTACTCAATAAACAGTAATAGTAAGGACAGATTTATAGTGTTTTTGCCATTATAGACAATAATTATCAACGGTGCCCGGGTAGTGACACACAAGTTAAAGTTGAATACAAAGAATAAACTATCTCCCTGCAGAAAAAAAAATATTGAGAAAGACAACATTTCTAATACAAAGCTCTAAAAGGAACAAACATTTTATATGCCAATCAAAAACGTTTTATTATATAAATAGGCGTAGCTTTTGGTTCCCCTAAGGCATCCAAGTCGTAGAAAATTCGTCCTGTTTGACTGAGCTGACTGCATGGTGTATTCTGGTACCGAGTTCATGTTCAACAGAAAAAAGATAACTAAACCAAAATGTTGCATTATACAAAATTTGAGAGGCAAATAAGAAACGCTAGTAAGGGCCACATACTACGTACTATTCCTAAGTTTGGAGAAATTCACGACTTTTTTTGGGCGTAAAAAAAATGACTGCTTGCCAAGCATTTAAAAGAAAAGGCTTGATCAATAAACATAACACCGACGCTAATCCCTCTAACTTAGCACAGCAATGACTAAACGGTTATTGAACTGATATTGATAACAAAAATATAGGACCATTGCAGATCCTAAGTGTAATGCAAAATAACGGCTTTCCTTAGAAAACCCTTTGACAAAAATTAGAATCTATGGAGACGAACGAGCAATAAAGAAAAATTTTAATACTACAGCAAAGGTCGACATGAAAACACAATCTTCTCCAAAATGTATTGAAAACAAAGCCCCACAACAATCGAACTTTTAAAACAAGCTTTAAAATGTCTGAAAGCGGCAGAAGCTTGCGAAACGCAGTATAATTTCGCAGTAATTTAAGTGTCAATGAAAAATATTGTGGTCGATTTTGATCGACAATTTTGAATGCAGGAAATTCAAAACGTGATATTGGAATTCCTTTGAAGTGAGCTTGTTTCGAATCACGCCTTAACAAAAAAAAACCGTTGCGTCTCTCGAGTCTTTCTCACTTCATTTAAGAAAATTTGAACAAGCTGCTCGAATTTCGAACTTCTGATTGTTGTTTACCTTTTCTGCACTTGTTCAATTAGCGCTTCCTTGGATGAAAGTTAAACAAGTGCGCTGTTATTCGATTGTATTGTTGTTAACTCACATCGCTAATCGGCGAATTACTTCTTACGAATTGAAAAACAAAAGCTTGTTTAATTTAAATTTCATAACAAAATTGTTATCTTCAGTGATGAAATGATTGCATTCATGTTGTCTGGGAAGACATTTTTCTCGTCCATTTTCGACTCGTAGCTTATCTTTTATGTTCAATCCGAATCAGTTGTCACTTTGAAAAATTGTATATATAGGGTCGCTTATCGTATGAACAGTTTCCAGTAATTATACCCTATTTTACACCGCGCTTGTCACATAAATTAATTATGTTAAATGAAAAACGGTTTCGAATTAGGAAATCTATAATTAAAACGCCTCTCAGTCGCTGCGCAGATACTCGCCGTAAAATGGGATAAGAAGAACCTTTAAATATATTTTCATTACCGATGCTTGTTTGCTAAATTATTTCTTTGATGACCGAGTCGGGTCTTGAAAGAGGACAAGAAAAGCCAATATTCTTTAGATGCAAGTAGTTGCACAAAGTGCTCCGCCCAAAAGATAAACGACTCCAGGCAGTTGATGGTTTAAGAGGAAATTTTCCGCAATTAAAATAATATCAGTGAACTGAAATATACCGCCAAAATGTGAAAGGGAAGATGTTTTACAATTTTTTGGAAGTTGTCCAACACACGTAAATTTGAAATTTTAGATCTATCGATATCGAAGAACATTTATACAAAACAAACAATCGATATGGAGTTCTTGGAACTGGTCAACTTGAGAAATTTAAAAAGGGCTTATTGAAAGGGACACTGAGTTTTCGAGCTGGTAGTAATGTTTATAAGGTCTTTCAAATTATGAATATTGTAGGCTTGTCTATCTGGTAGTGGAACTTAAGATGTTCGTGGGTACAATAAATTAGATACGAGTCGGTCATTATTTAAAAATGTAGAACATGGGATATACTTTTTGCATAAAGAACTGAAAGAATCTCGGTTCTAGTCAAAGCAGCGGTGAAGAAACTTTATGGATATATTAAGTTGTCAATCTGGTAGTGGAACTTAAGATCTTCAAGGGTTCAATAAATTAGATTTGAACCAGTCATTATTTTAGAATGCAGAAAATAAAATACAATTTGTACATCAAGATATGAAAGAATCACAGTTGTAGTTAAAACCACAGTCAAAAAACTTTAATAAATTTATCGATTTCAGTCGTCACTTGACACTAAATTCAGTTTCTATGGGCAACCATAAAGACTATTAAGACATTTCAATTTAAAGGGGAAAAAACTTTAATTAAACATAAAAAGAATTTAAAAAAAGTTTTGCACTCAACTTGCTCTAAATGCATTGCAATAAGGAATTGATTAATGTCATTAACAAAGAAAAGAGACCGTCTGACCCTAAGCTCAATTTAGCCATTCAAAGCGTCCATATAATATGTGAGTTTTGATTCCAACTTGTTTATTTTTATTAGTTCAAAACTCTTGTTAAGAAATTTTGTTTTTTTTTCTTCAGGCGCACTGCTAAAAATGCAAAAACAGAATAAACAATTCTAACAAGTGAATGAAAACAGTCTTTGGTCAATTTAGAAAAATAAATACATATCACTTACAAATAAAATAAAACTTTACTCGCCTGTAGGCCCTAGGGCTCTTCAAAATTCATTTACAAAAATTAAGTAAATTGCAAAGGTATTAGTAAAATATCTCGTTTAGAGTTACAACTTGTTCATACAACGAAGGAAAATCTTTTTCTTTCTTTTTCGTTTTGTACGTTTAAATGTTACTTCAAACTGAAGCAATTTTTTAAAAACAAATTGTTCTCAATAAAATTACGAAAGCTTATATTATGCTACTTCAAAAGGCTCTTGTATGTTTCTTATCGCATGAACGGCATTTAAAACGTGCCTTTATCTCAGTTAAAGCAAATGCTATTTTAAACCATAAGGTAGCAGATTATCAGGTCTTAAAACGTTCAACTTTTTAGTCGCATAAGGCAAAAATCGTTTCTTTAATTAGATTATTTCTTCTTTAAGAAAAATAAACAGACAGTTAGTTAAACTCGAAAATTATATCCTAAGCTTCTTTTATGTATTTTCGCAGCTTTTAAGGTAATCAATCTCCAAGCAACTAAAATACAATAATCTTTTTGCAATATTTTGAAAGGAAATTTGATAAGACAAGGAAAATAGATTTGCTCTTAAGTCTTTTTTAAAACTTACCGTTTACTTTTATCAGTCAAAATAAAGTATACTATTTCTTAAGATTCAAAAAATTGAAGTATATTTTCTTTTCGAAAACCATATTTTTTAAGCTAATGTAATCGAAAAAATTTGAAAACCATGATGAGCAATTTTGTTTATATTTCTTAAAATGACGAGAAAGACAGATTTATTTTCATTATTCTCCAAATATCGAACCCAGCAGTCGGTAGTTTTTGAACGCCGAAATTAGACTTTTAAAAAGAAGCTGTTGAAAACGTGACGTTTATTCATAAGTTGAAATCAACATACAAAATGTCATTTGAAAAGTAGATCCAAATGAAGTGTAATTCAAGGAATCTGCAGGCCTTGGAGCGAAACAAAGCTGTTGAAAACTAACATTACATGACAACCATAAAGGGAAATAAAAACGCCAAGAATAGAATAAAAAGACTACAACACATATAAAAAAAGCATAAAAAGACTAAAGTAGTCATAAAATGAATAATAAATATTAAAAGACTAAAAAAGAAACTAAAAAAAACTCTAAAAAGTTTAAAAACCATAAAAATACTACAAAAACTATGAAAAAGACTAAAACCATAAAAGACTAAAAAACTATAAACTTAAAACCATAAAAAGATTAAAAATACAGAAAATGACTAGGAAAAACAAAGACTAAAAAAATCTTAGACAAAAAATTTTAAATTTTAATATAAAATATTTGTCTTACATTTTTAAGACAAAAAAAAAAGACCACAAAAACATAACATTAAAAAACATAAAAAGATTAAAAAGTCGAATTGAAGAGTTGGTACCGTAACTTGTCGACTGTCTTACTGCCTTAAATTCTGCGGGCTTGAAAAAACATAAAACAAAATATTTTTTCTTAACAATTTCAAAAAAAAAAGAAAACGAAAGTGCAAAGGATAATTAATAATAATCGAACCTGAAAAAGTTAAGAGACACAATAAAAGGAAAGGCTTAGAGATTAATCTAAGTGAGCACCAATCAAACTCGTTATTCTTAACTTTCTACAAAATTTACTTGACATTTACAAACTTTGAATCCTTAAAAAACCTTGCTACACTTTTTTTTTCTCAAAATTAGTTCGTTTTGCATCAGTTTCAGCTGAGTTTGGTGCAATCTTTTATCACAATCATTGATTCCGGTAACTATAATTCTAACAAGTTATATAAGATATGAAAATAAGCTGAATTCTCGACTAGGCTCGGCGTCCCTTGCCCTTGGTGATATAATCTTTTTAACGACTGATTTCAAGTTTGATGTCTTCTGATAAAACAGTTTGTTTTTATCGTCTTTTGGAAATACTTGTCTGCTTTTGTCCAAGACTTCGTTTTACGTGTTGTTTTATCCCACGAGTAAGAGGACAAAGGCAGAACTTGCGATTAATCAATAAATTTGCAATCATCGCCGCTAACGACAAGACGCCTTATGCGATAAAGTACGTAAATATATCGGAGCTGTTCTACAAAAGTAATTGCTTACAGAACAAAGTCGCTCCAGTAAAAGTCTGATGACTTGAAGATTAAAACAATATTTAACGACTGCCGCTAGGTCAATATTTTAAACTTCCAACTCCTAAAAAGCGAAAACAATCAAGCTTTAGTGATATTACAGGCGGCTTCAATGAAATTCAAAGATGGGCCAACAAATACGATCTTAAAGTTTGTAAGCGTTTCTAGTGTACAAAACTAGTGAGTCGATACCCGTCTTCAATCCTAAGCATTTCAAAACTGTCTTTCTTTTTTTTTTTTTAAAAAAAAAAACTTTTTTTAAAGTGTGACAACTTCGTTTTAAATGGGGGCCAGGGAAGCCTTTGTTCGAAAAATATTTCTTTCGGTTCGGAACAAAGAACAGAATTGCTTTAGCAAATGCAATTAACGAAGCTTTTAATAACCGTAGAAGATAACAAATTGATTTTAAATCACTTTTCCTAAAGATGATTATATTCAGCAAAGCTCTGCAAAACTGTCAAGAGCCATAGTACATAACTCTACGAACCTGCAGAAAAGTTCCATTTGAAAAAAAGCGAGTTTTACACGAGAGATAGCATCCCATCCTGCACCACGAGCAGGATATTTTCATATACGGCGCGACTAACTTAGTCAGTAAGCGTTTTGTCATACAACTATTTATCACTTAGTTGGCTTCGAGTCACTTCATATAAAACCTAATGAGTGAGGGTAAAACCTTACGAAACAGTACTGTAATGATAAAACAATGAATCAAATTTAAAGTCTTGAGCTACATTGTATAGTCTCCAGCGCATGCTTTGGAGCATGCACTCTAGGGATTGGGTGGAGAGTTTCCTAGTGAAACGCCCACTATTTGCATTATGCATTGGTCACTGCTCACAGTTGAGCACTCTGGTGACTCCACAATGCAATCCTACAATGTGTAACCGTACATCCTGTGCCCAAGTTCACGAGCTGCTATAAACAGGGTTCGTACACTTTTTTATTGACAGATTTCAAGAATTTTTCCAGACTTTTTCAGAGCACTTTTTTTTATTTTCCAGACTCAAGGTAACAGTGAGATTCTTCATGGCCCGAGAAGAAATAACTGTTTAACTATGAAA
>JAPEIX020078454.1:0-10871 GCA_026122405.2 Zoanthus sansibaricus | reverse complement strand
ACAAAAACTAGAAATATTATTCAAAAACAGTGACCCCAAATTTTCAGCCGTCTTTTCGAAACATATGTTTTTACATGTATGAAGAAAAGAAATGACTATACTTCTAGTTAATTACGTAATACTTTCTATTGATTATATTGAATTGTTATTAACATTATTGTAATTATAAACCTTACTTTAAGTAGTTTAACTTTACCCTATTGTTATTTAATCTTTATATAATTTTCATTGTTAATGTTTATGTTCAGAGCGATATTACTTTATATGTAATTCGTATAGCTTTGGCAATATTTGTAAAAAAAATCATGCCAATAAAGCAACTATTCTAGTCTATTCTATTCTAATATCTAATCTTAAATGCAAACACTTTTTTAAAAAATATCAAATTTATATTTATCTATTTGTAAAAACTTGGAATGATCTGAAAAGAACCACAACTGATGAACATACATGAGTGCAATAAAAAAATAAACTAAAGAGATCAAATGACCCACTAAACCAGAAGGGTTAGTTTCTCGCCATACCATAAACCAAAATAAGGGTAAAGTGTCGTGTTTTCTAAAGTAAACGTTTCTGTTTTGTCTGAGGCAAGGTGGTGAACGGTCAGTGTCATGTCGTTGTTCAAGTATACAATGCTAACGTCATTTGGATTAAATTTGGGGATGTTTTTGGAAGGTTTCCCGCCAGTGTGTTTACCATTACATACGTGGTGCTTTGACCCATTGCACCAGTACCACGTGTTCTCCTGTCGGGCAGGTTCCACATCACAGTCGGTCACTCCTACTGCACACAACCCTCCACCACTGACCATCTTCACCTTCCACGAGTGACAACCACCGGTAAAACCACAACTTCCTACTACTCCCCCTCCCCATCCCCCCTCCTTTCTACCGTCATGTTACTCTCGGAGAACATGAACCTTCTATCCTCTCTGTCCCTAGCCACCAAGTGCCACTGCTCCACCCCCCAGGTGAAAGGACTATCCCGGATATTATAACCATTCACTTTCACTGATACTTGGTAGTTTCCAACACATACTGGTCTGTAGTTAAACGTATATCGACCATCTCTACAGTCCTGCACAGGAACAACCTTAGGGTCGAGGTTATTCGGTTCTTTAATTTCAACATTAATCAGTGCACCGTCCTCTCTGATCTGTTCTCCTTTTGAATTTCTAGTTACAACAATAAAATCTCGTGTTTGATTAAAAAGAGTGTTATAAACTACACCAGCCCTTCCAGCTTCCATCTGTAGTGTTGTCAAATCGGGACTCACATTTCCAATAACATTCAATTCAAACGGACTACCCAGAATTTCAGCCCCGCTAACTGTGACAAAAACCCGATAGACCCCCGGTATATGGGGAATATAGACCCCGTGATAGCTCCCATCACCCTTGTTAGTCACTTCAAGCTTTTGAGTTCTATCTTGGCTATTCGGTGATTTGACCACCACAGAAACATCAGCTGTTGGTTCTAACATTGCTCTTCCGTGTTGATCATTCACCAAGATTGAAATCTTTATTCCCTCACAAGTCTTCAGGGCATCCATTTTATCGCCTATCTTCACCTCACATTTAGTGGGGTTAATTCTTAAGTCCGATACTCGACCAAGTGTGTTTAGAACATCTTGCTTATTTAAAGGTTTGCCATGGTATGAAATAACTTCATCAGTACAAGGTTCTAATACTTGTGCTTCACTATTTAATTCGTGCAATCTATCCATCATGCGTTTTCTCATACTTAATACTTCAACTTGACTGCCGTCTCTCAGAGCTCTCTCAGTGAACTCAACACTGCTGTTAACACTACTCAGTGCAAACTCAAGTTCCTCTTTTTGCATCAATAATCTTTTGAGTTTTCCTTTTTCGATCTCTCCAGCTTGCTGTAAAAGATTCATGCGGGCAATTTCAAAAGCTTGAATTAAACCATCAACTGTAGCGTTAATCTCCTGTGTCACAGTTTCTCTTGCTTCCTGTACACGCGTACTCATATCGACCACACTCTCTATAGCGTCACGCAAGAGTGTTTGTTTCGTTTTGGTTTCTTTCAGCAGTTGAGTAACAGTTTCTTTCTCCTTGGTGTAGACATCTTTTACAAAGTGAAACGTGTGATCTCTGTGTGCATGGAGATTGAATGAAATACATTAAGTGTGAGAAGAACATGCTCAAAATTACAATAACTTTATCACCAACCTTAACTTGCTACCTATATGCGTTCTCCGGCTATCAGTCCCAAACATGAAATTGACTAAAATGTCGTTTTGATGCACTTACTTTAATTGCCAAACGCTTATCTTTTATTAATTTTTACAAAAGTATTTAATTTTAAAAGGACATCCCCAAAAAGTTTTATATGAAACAAAACGCGAATTTTTGGGGAATTTTTAAAATCAAGAAAAAGCACCACTTCTAATCTGTTGATGAGAGGAGTAAAAACTTTTAAATTCCACATATTGTTTCCTATTACTAAGGTAATTGCGAAACCAATTAAGTGCAAGACCCCTGATTCCGTAGTGCTCTAATTTTTCTAGCAAAATATTGTGATCTACAGTGTCAAATGCTTTAGACAGGTCTATAAAAACACCTACAGTAATCTCTTTATTATCTATTGCACAGGATATTTTATCGTAGAGTTGAGTCAAAGCATAAGAGGTTGAGTGGTTTTTACGAAACCCATACTGATTCTCCGATAATATCTGGTGCTTATCGAGGAATGTTATTAAACGTTTGTACATAATTTTTTCTAAAATTTTAGAAAATGCAGGTAGAATTGATACTGGTCTGTAATTGGTAAATAAATTATGTGCGCCAGATTTGTAGAGAGGAATAATACGGGCAATCTTCATCTCGTCTGGGACTATCCCGGTATACTAATTGACAGATTGAAAATATGCCCTAGGTACGGCGGCCCGTTATAGGGACATTATATTTTGCGTGTTTGTTTTAGACTTTTCGTATTTGAACACAAAATTTCATGTTTGCGAAGATGAAGTTTCATGTTGGCGCAGACGAAATTTCATGTTGGCGAAGACAAAATTTCATGTTTGAGAACTGAAAAAATTTCATGTTGGCGAAGACGAAATTTTGTTTTTAACGATGACGAAATTTTATGTTTACGAAGACGAAATTTCATGTTCCATTGTTCGCAAACACTAAATTCCTAGTCAAACATGAAATTACTGAGTCAAACATGAAATTCCTGAGTTCACAAACATGAAATTTCGTCTTCGCCAACATGAAATTTAATTTTTATCTTCGCAAAGATGAAATTTCGTATTCAAATACGAAAAGTCTAAAAGAAACACGCAAAATATAATGTCCCTATAACGGGCCACCGTACCTAGGGCATATATTCAATCTTTCAATTAGTACCGGGATAGTGCCTGACGAGATGAAGATTGCCCGTATTATTCCTCTCTACAAATCTGGCGCACATAATTTATTTACCCAATTACAGACAAGTATCAATTCTACCTGCATGCTCTAAAATTTTAGAAAAAATTATGTACAAATGTTTTATAACATTCCTTGATAAGCACCAGATATTATCGGAGAATCAGTATGGGGTTTCGTAAAAGCACTCAACCTCTTATGCTTTGACTCAACTCTACGATAAAATATCCTGAGCAATAGATAATAAAGAAATTACTGTAGGTGTTTTTATAGATCTGTTTAAAGCATTGGACACTGTAGATCACAATATTTTGCTAGAAAAATTAGAGCACTACGGAATCAGGGCTAAAATCCTTTACAAGCCTAGTGGCCCATGGGGCCGGCGCTTATCTCCGGTTTTTGTAGTGTTAAGCGGATGAGAGTCTTTGACTCCCCCTGGACGGTACACTAATCCATCGCAGGTTAGCTCCCAGCAGACGCTGGTACTCATTTACCTATCCTCGAAAGATGGACAGCTGAATTAGCTTAGGTATCAAAGGTCGCACAAATCAGTTCAAATCTTGGCAGTTCCGGGAATCGAACTGGGGACCTTGTGATATAGGGAGGCAGATATCATACCAACTTGTATATATGATATTTGTTTTCATTCTTGTCAGAGATTTATACATATATTGTTTAAGTATATTATTTTAAAACACTCAATGCCTATTAACCAGAAGTATCCATAGTGATTAAAACAAACGTTCTCTGCACCTTGTTTGAAACAATTTTTTTTACTAGCTTTAAAAGTCTGACTTTGCTAAACATCTAACATGATCTCCTTCTTTCCAATAACAACAAGAATAATAAGTAGGTTAGGGCTTCTTTCAATCTTTTTTGAACAAAGACTATTGCTAGTAAATATACTTGTAGTTTCTTTTCGCAATTTCTTTATTATGTCACAAAATAAAATTCTATAACCTCCTGGTAACAAGTTCTCTTACACACGATGGCCTAAAATAATATAAGTGTGAACATAACCTCGAATATCTTTGATTATCTCATTGCTAATTAGAAATACTACGGTTCAATAAAATTTACAGTATTGTATCTAATCGGCTAATGAGTAGTGATTTATCAACAGGCGAAACTCAAATTAAAGGAAGTAAAAGGTCAGGTGATAAACGTCCACCCCAATCGTAGGGAGATTCTTTCTTCCCCATTGCTCAATCAAAGCTAAAGATCCTGCAAAGAACACCGCCATCCAGAAATGCATTTAAAATGAACTGCGTCACTTTAAGTTACCAGGAGTCGGCGTCTTCTCGAAGAAGAACATCTTGAATCCAGTTGCTGATTTAAAGCTTCACTTCGTATTGATGATTTGCAACCACGTGCGCTGGATACGTAACAGGGGCAATGATTTAAATTTCAAAATATCATGCATTTGCTTTGCAAAATAAGATAAAGACCTCACGAGCTTATAGAGCAATTAAAACAACAGCTCTAGGATGATGTTTGGAGCAAAAGAGCATTCTTTATGGAGTTACTAGCGTACAAAAGTTTTGAATATTTAGCAGTGTAAACATGCGGAGTGTCCTCCAACATGGACGTCATAATTTCAAAGCGTAGTACATTTCACTAGGTAAATGACAGTTTTGAGAATATAATAACTAAACTTATAAATTTGTTGCAAGTGTATTGATTATTACGACTTTTAAAAAACGCAACTCAGCGTTATGTGACATACACGCTTTTTTTACACTAACAACTTTATGAGGCTCAGATTGTCCGAAAATTAAGAACAATTTAAGAACAAGCTCAGGCCGAGGCTGAAATAAAGTGAAAATATTTCTAGTTGAAACTTTACTAAATCTTGTAGTTTACGTTCGCAATGTGTACAGTAAAAACACAGAAGCAGCGTTTCCCATTAATTTCATTATTATATCGACTATTGTCCCAAATGATACACGTATTCATGTAATGTTAAAAGTTCCTCGTTAATGGGCCATATAAATGTACAGAGATCTCCTCAAAATACAAACGATCGAGATTGTTTTTCAATGCCGGCTCCATCTTTTTGTCTTTATTTCTCATCATTTCAAACTGCTTGCAAAATTAAGAACAAATTAAGAACAAATTGAAGCTGAAGCAACTTTTGTTCGTTAAGTTATGTATTGCTCCTTGCAATGCAGTGAACTCAGATATTGCATATTGTTTTTAATGAACTCGCTAATTTTTTGTTCATTGTGTCGCCAGCGCGGGGGAATATTTCATTATTTGTAACGTTAACCAAACCGCTTACATCAGTTATTAAATAAAGCTATGTTGGTCCTTGTGTAAGGTGGTAACAATCTAACCTATATCTATTTAGTATTCTGAAATTGAATTTGATATTAACCTAGCTTTGAATATCAATGGTTTTTTTTGGAGTTGTTGGTTTAGACAAAATAATCAAGATTGTGTTTATATTTATTGCAATAAGCATACGTTTGCAATTGTTACTATTAGTATTGATTGATGATTGATTTATTTTTATTCATTCAGCTGGGTCTCTTTCATTGACATTGAGAGTGGAATTACTGGATATGACGTTTGTGTCGGACTCGGTGCTGAGAGTTGTGAAGTCAAGGCGTTTGTACCAGTGGGCATGCGTAACTATTGTGAGATCACAGGAATATCTTTGACGCATAACATGGTCTATTACGTCACAGTTCGGGCAACAAACGGAGCTAGATTACAAAGTAGTTCTGTCTCACATGGTATTCTAACTGATTTTACACCACCGGAATTGCATAACGCCACCACCATAAACGAAGACTCTGTCGAGGTGAGATGCTTTCCAGAGTTGATTCTGATAACTTGGAAGCCCCTGTCGGATACAGAGAGTGGTTTAGATAGATATGAAGTCTGTGTTGGGCATCGGGAGAACAAGTGCGATATTCAACCGTGGACAAAAGTGCTTAAGCAGACTTCTTTCAGCAAAATAGTTCCAAAACAAACACAAGGGACTCAAATTTATGCCACTGTCAGAGCTATAAATAAAGCTGGATTAATAACAGAGATAGTTCCAAATGGGCCATGTTTAATTTATGTTAAGCCAAAAAGGATTTTCAAGTTCACCTCTTCTCATTTACTCGAATCTCCTAACACTGTTTGGCGAGCAGATAGAACTTCTATGCCTCTGCGATGGATGTTTTGGCCAGATTCTTCACACCTTGTTACCCGACTTCAACTTGGAATTATTGGTGGGGTAAACGCGAACAAATCTGAGGCTCAGTTGTTTAGAAATTCACTTTACGGGCAACCCATACTTCTTAACTTTATAGACATATTACCATGGCAACAGAATGTGACGCTACAGACACCCAACCTTGAGCCGAATCAACATTACCATGGTGTTATGAAAGTTTACACTTCAAAGGGAATTTACTCAGAAGGAATTTCTGAAGGTGTCGTTTATGATCCTACACCTCCACCGAGAAGGCAGGTACATATCAAAGATATTGCAGCTGAGAATGAAAGAAATCGCTGGTTACCTGGTCTGAACCTTCCTGCTTTTAATCAAACACTGGTAAATCCAGACGTGTTTTACATTTCCGACCCAAGCGAAGTTGTGGTGCAGATAAGAGATGCTAAGAACAGCTCACAAGCTAGAGCATTAGCGAACAGTACAACTTCTCGGAGTCCTTCACTGACGAAAGAGTTTGAAATTATTATCACAAGATTCGCAGCGAGGTTTAATAACTCAAACTCCACCACAATGAAGCAAGAGGTGAATAGGTTTCCTGCTATGCACGATGCAACCAGTCCGTGTTGCAGCAACCACTCTAGATCAAATGAAACGAAACGTTTTGATTCACATTTTAAGACAGCAACTAATGTGGACGAGTTCGGAACTTCTCTGGCCACTCTTAGTAATGATCTACTTGCAGTGGGAGCAAAAGGAAAGGTTGTTATTTTCTCCCTCAAAATGAAAACCTCCCGTCGCACTCATGTAAAACGCATTTGGGGTGTTAGTTCAACCAATGTACCAGATATTGAAATTTCATCTTGGAAAGACAATGCTGCATTTTTCTATCGAGGAGTTGTGGAATTGGTTCAGATTACTCAAAACGATGATGGAAGCATAGCAGTTAGAAGTCAGGGCGTGATAGGTCACTGCAAAAGACAGCTTGACAGCGAAATGGCCATCGAACTCAGTAACATAAGCTGTAACCAATACGGATCTTGGTCTGAAAAAGGTAAAGTAGCTGATGCGGTCGCTCTACACAACAACACACTAGTGATAAGCGGAAGGGAAGACTCATTGGGTCTAGTTGGAATCTTTCGCAGGAAACCTAAACTAGGATGGCATTTTCAAATGACCCTTGGGAAAAATGAGAACGATTTAATGTTTGGACACTCGCTTGCAATGAACGATGCCTATTTAGCCGTAGCAATCGGAAGCGACGCTAAAACTTCAGTTATTCTATACACAAAGACAGCTTCTTTCTCTTGGAAAGAGTCAAGAAGAATTAGATTGCGTGACTATTTACAGATATATTCTCCGCTCACATTGAAATTAACTTCGGATAATACACTAGTTGTTCTGTCGGCATACTCCAAATCACTTCTTTCATTCAAGATTGTTAGTTCCAATAGTCCGCCAATAGTATTATGCAAGTTCATTTCTAGCGCTGCCAGTGTAAGTGGAAAACTTGACGTATCTGAATCAAAAGGGATGAAACCCAAACTCGTTGCAATCGGAGTCAAAGAAAGTGATAACTCAGTTGGTTTAAAATTGATTGAGATTTCGAGTACGTCACCTGATCATCAAGCGGTAGGTGATTGCTTATTGTTGGAGTCTTTTGTGACAAATGGTGCAGAATCTATGAGTTACAGCAGGTTCCCTGTGAAGATACATACTAACACAGTTTTGTTGGGAACACCCAGTGTTCCATCATGGCCAACCAATATACTAAAGCATTTAGGCGGTAGGGTATATTACGCAACCTATTGTCCGATGGATTACGTGCGCAAACTGGTTTCTAAACTAAATAGCTACACTCATTACACGTGTCAAAAATGCAAACCAGGCTTTCGATCTTTTGGGGGTACGTCTTCTGCTTGCCACAAATGTAGCGGAAGAAAATGTTTAAGAAATGGAAAGGAGTTTTTCATGGAGGAAAAACTTTGCACAAACAAAACTTGTGAAAGCTACATTTCCAGAGATCAGAAAAGGATAACCTCCGAACGGTTTCTCTTAAACGGCTCACATTACAGTTACTACACGCGGATTATTGAAACAAGCCGTGCAGGAGTGGCAACCAATATTGATCTTAAACCCTTCATCATTGATGCAACTCTACCAGAGATAGGTCTTGTCTATGATGGACTAGGAACCAGTGACTCTGCAAACTGTTCCGTTAATGAGACATTTGGCGAGCATGCACAGTGTACATCTAGAAGCCTTGATGAAACAGATATTGACTTTACGAGCAACACTTCTGAGATTCATGCAAGATGGATAGATTTTAAAGATAACGAGAGCGATATCGCCGAGTTTTTCTGGTGTGTTGGTAAGAGGCCATTTCGAGATAACATCAAAAAATGTGAAAGCACGGGGCTGCGGACAAACGCCAGCCATTATGGACTTAGTCTCTTGCAAGGGGAGTCTTACTATGTAACTGTTTTAGCCTGTAATAGCGCTGGTAGATGCACAGCAGCAGCAAGTGATGGCGTTTCCATTGATACAACGCCACCAACAATGGAATATGTCAGAGATGGGGTAATGGGACCCGATATGGATTTTCAGGTGAGAATTAATGTACAAACACTAGCATGGAAAGCGTTCCTTATACCTAGATCTGCTAATTTGTTAAATATCTATACACTATAGTACACGTATTTACCTGACAGACATTTTCTAAAACTTGAAAAAATATTGTAGAAAAACTCGAGTTCAACTTTCTGTTAGTTGGATCTGGGGAAGCAAGTCAACCAAACAACATTAACAAAATAAAGGATGAAGATCGGGGTGGCCGATCGAAATTTAGTGACTTAAATTTATCACTGTTGTTTGTCAACTTTTCTTATATTTATTTTATTTTCTAAAACATATGGCACACTTCAAACCAAATTTTATAATATTGGTGCTAATGGGTTTATATGACGGCAAAGTCAAATAAAGATACCATAAAATATTTTTCCGATTTGAAAACTGTCCTGAGGGAGACTCCGTTAAAAATTGTTAGGGGTGCGCGACGGTCGACTTTGAAAGTTACCCTAAAAGATAGGGTAATAAGATATGAAAAGATATGGGCATAAATTAACTCAGGTACCGATTTCAGTCCCTAAAAGGTATGACCACATTTAACAATGTTGAGGTCCAGTTGAAGTTAATAAATATTATTTTATATGACACTGTTGCAATCTCTATAATTTTGAGTAAAGTTCGAAAACTGATTCAAAAGGTATGCGAGGGTTTTATTTTCGATCCTAAAATGTCCGTTGAGCAACTTTTCCATTTTTAAGAGAGTCTGTCTCTCCCCTTCCTACCCACGGGAAGAATCCGAAACGTTTTTTAAAACTAGCTATCATTACTGTGATCAACATTATCGTAATAGCAGAAGTTTAACAGTAAAATTAGATACTACGCTGTTGGTATCTCACCCCTCCCCCCGCGGGAAAAATGGCAGATGTAAACCAAACCAAAAACGTATTTTAAAACTATGAATACTGTAAACAACATTATCGTTAAAATTATTTTTTACTCGAGCTTCAGCATCTTTTGCAAAAATTCAGCATGCAGTAAAATTAGACATTAACCTGTTGCTATCTCAATATAACAGGTTTTCACGGATATAATATTCGGCTATTGGAAAGGAAGTGATTTGGACAGCGGCGTGAGCTCCTATGAAGTTGCCTGGGGTACCACGCCTGGAAAAGTGGACGTGTCTGATTATGAGGAGGTTGGGAACACCACGATCTGGTTTAGCAAGCTAAAAAATCACCAGCTGAAAAAAGGCCAGAAGTATTTTGCAACAGTAAGAGCGATAAATCGCGCTGGTCTCCTGTCGGAACCACTTTCGTCAAATGGAATTATAATCGGAAAGTCCGAATACCTATTTGAGAACTCATCAGTTTCAGCGTCGTTTCTCTTCGACACCGTCGATGTTAAACCCGATGGTACACGAGAGGATAAGGGAGTCGGTGCGACATACGGGACACTTACAGTGCCGGAAGGATCTGTCAAGGATCAAATAAAGCTTAGAAGTTACAGTTTGGATGAAAAAGCTCTGAGTAATAACAAGTCCGATGAGGGGGTGGTGTCGAATCCTAGTTTAACTAAACCAAAGGTAGATGAAGTTTGATATTCTACTCAGTTTAAAGGTAAAGCCTCTTACTTAATCCGAACAACTACAGTCCCAGCCCCACCCTCACCCCCTAACTACACAGACACACTCATTTTGATGACGGAGGAAGGACGGGTGGGTGGGGGGGGGGGGGGGGTAAGGGA
>JAPEIX020078395.1:0-10872 GCA_026122405.2 Zoanthus sansibaricus | reverse complement strand
GAGAAGAGAAGAGAGGAGAAGAGAAGAGAAGAGAAGAGAAGAGAAGAGAAGAGAAGAGGAGAGGAGAGGAGAGGAGAGGAGAGGAGAGGAGAGGAGAGGAGAGAAGAAACTAAAAAAATAGCTTTATCTAAGAAAGCAGATTTCGGCAATAAAGATTTTTGGTCAGCCAGCAGCTGGCAAAAACAATGTTTATCAAAGCCAAAACCAAACAATTTGTTTTTATTATTACCATTAACCTCGTGGCATTTCTTATAGCAAACTCAGGGATCGATGTAACCTTAGCTACTTAACCAACCCATCAACAAAGTTTCACTTCGTTGCTCATAATCTTGTTTCTCTCCTAAAATATGTGCTGAAAAACCCTTCTATCGACTCACCAACTCATAAAATTCTTAAGTGACTTGTATTAACCACCTTAACTCAATCCACATCTGCATCACCTTGCTACGATGAGGTCCAAACAAAGCATCAGCACTACAATGATCCCTAACAAGGTATCAAATTCAAACTTGGAAGTTTGATTCAGGGATAAAGCTCTCAGCACATTGAAAAGCTTGCTTGCACGGTTCTGAACACTTACATCTGTCATTCTGCTCAAGATATTGGTGCAATGGGTAAAAAACTAAAACTAATATAATCAAAAACATTCACGCAACAGTTGAGAAATGATCGGACTAGTAACATATCATCTTGCATGATGCACTAACTACGGCATTGATCTTGACTCACTAGAATCTTGTGTATACAAACCGCTCTTCAGAGGATTAACACTTACTTTGGTTTGCCTAAGAACCGTATTTTATTGCCATGTAAGCAGTTCCTGTAAATTTTCCAGAATTTGAAGGAAACTTCACTTTGAAGATCAAGTATCAAGGATACACTGCACGCCATGAATTCACTGTACTGTAGTACCTGCATGGTCAAGCACTTGCCTGCTGGACTTGAAGTAACCCCAAAGCACGGACACTTTGTTTTGTTTCTAGACTTTTTTAAGGATGTCCGGACATAGCAGCTCCAACAGAAACCTTTTTTAAATTTCTAAGCCACTATTTTTTTTCTTTTTGTTAAACAAAGTAAAACAATATAAAGTTAGGAGCTTGTTTATCACTTTTTTCTTGTGTCACAGCATTAACTTATGCTTGTAGACTCGTGTGACTTACCTTCAAGGTATGCTGGGAAAGAACTTGTTTAAAGAATCTGACATATAAAATTCTTAATATTTTTACATATTTGAACTCCAGTATGTTTGAAATAAAAAATGTCCTGATCTACATACAGTCGTCATTATCTCAACTTCCTTCTCCATGCTGCTTGGTGCTGATAGATATATTTGGATGGTCGATGGTTGTAATTGTGTTTGAAGGCCAGTTGATATAATCTGCATTACTGAAGGAATTACAGCTCGCCAGTCATCTATTAAAGATAACAGTAACTTAAAACCACTACAAAAACAGTATCTCATTTATAGCTTAGAGTATAAATCACTACAGGTACAGTAATATTAAAAGCAAATGCTTGTGAGATGTACTGTCAGTAGTTTAAATGATAACCATCAAGTAAAGATAGCACAAGCATGGTAATACCGGTTGCAGGCCCGTAGCAGGGTTAAAAAAAGTGAGGGGGCCCACTTTTAAAACAACAAATATAACCATAAAAATGTGCATTAAATAGTATTGTTAGGAAGTTCCTTACACATGTACAAGTCTTAGCAGGTCAGTTGTTTTTGATGCTTGGCATAGAAGTTTTGGAATGTCTTCCAAATAATTGCTTCCTGTTTTCTTTCGCGAACACAAATTTATTAGCCACATTCAAGCATCTTTTTGTCCTTGTGTATCTGAAGCAACATCACGTGACTTAGACGGTCAGCCTTTGTTGTAGCTCTTAGGTTTTTATATGCCTTAGTGCAGAGAAAGATCTTTTGCTCACAGCATTTGGTGGAACAAGTAGAGGAGTTATGTGAAGAGGTGGAAACGGTGAGAGGTTTCTGTTTTTTGGGAATAGGGTGAATGCAACAGGTGGTTGTGAGGCAGCTATGATAGCAAGAGCAAGAATTGGGTGGGTGAAGTTTAAGGATTATGGAGAGTTGCTGAACTCAATTTAAAGGTTCTCGCTTAAGATGAAAGAAATGGTTTATCGGAGCTGTGTAAGATTGGCGATGTTATATGGGAGTGAGATGTGGTGTTTGAGGGAAAATGAGATGGCAATTTTGAGAAGGACCGAGAGAGCAATGGTGAGAACAATTTGTGGTGCAAAACTGATGGAGAAAAAGAGGACAGAGAACCTAATGGAGATGTTGGGTTTGAAGGAATCAGTGGTTCAGATGGCAGAGGCAAATGGAGTGAGATGGTATGAGTATGTGCTGAAGAGGGATGATGGGCATGTTTTGATAGAAGTGTTGGAGTGTGAAGTGAAGGGCAAGAGGAAGTGAGGACAATCAAAAAATACGTAGAAGATGCAAGTGGAGAAGGAGAGCAAAAGTGCTGGTTTTGAGAAAAATGATACCATGAATTAAGCGAGATGGAGAGTGGGAGTTAGAGAGATTGCTACAAAGTGGGGTAAATCCAGCCACCTCCATTTATGGAGATAAAACCGGATCAAAATTGGATTGATGACATTTACCACACATGATTAAATTTTTGCTAGTGTTAGTGTTTACACCTTACCTCTGTTAATGTTTGTAAAGGGTCCATGTTTCTCCATTAGCACTCCCATTGTCTCCAGTCCCCTTAAAGGAGTATTAGACTTTGATAGTTCATCAACACTTTGTTCACTCTCATATGATGAGGTTAACCAATCATCTGGCAATGGTAAACCATCTTCATTATTTGCATAATATTCATCACTGCAGTTAAAATAGATGTTCATTTTCTTCTCCAATTCCCTCTTTGCATGTAGAATATCCTGTACTTCTTGCTCTTTTGACTCTCGAAAGACTTTGAAATGTTTCCTCAACTTATCTCGCTCTGTTTGTTGGAAGAAAGATATATTTGTTTGTAAGAAAGAGTAGATAGGATTTTAATGACATTGAAATTTTTAAAACTTAAGTATAATTAATTTTAATTTGTTCTCATTTTTTTATATATAAACTGATAGCTACAGCACATATCAGTAAAATGATAAGGATAATAAATTATTACAGTTCTGTAGAGAATAATATAACATTTGTACATTTTTTAAAAAATCATGCTTTTGTGGTGAGTTGAAAAGTTTGTCCTTTGAAGTTCTCTCAAAAATGAATCTTGAACATTACCTCAATTTACAAAAAAATATTTATTGACTTCTATAAAAACAAGAGCCTTTCTTACTGAATTAAGTCTATTGCAATTAATTTAATAGTTGATAGTTTCTTGATGTCCTTTTGTACTTATTATTGTTTATAAGAACTACCAAGTTTTACAAGAATTGTTCAGGTTTGTATGATCATGAGGAACTAAAATTAAGGATAACAGTGGCTGGGACATCAGAAGTGCACTTACCCAACTAGTGTTTATTGCAAAAATAGAAAAGGAAGCAACAGAATATTAATCACAAACTCAAGACAAAAACTTTCAGTTGGTAGCTGTACATGCATGTTGTATGTTTGTGGATGATCATGTTTTAAATAAGAGATAAATCATAGGTTTAACAGATGGGAGGCTGAAATAGAAGAAAGGGGATAATTGTAAAAAGAACGTGGACGTCCATTCAGGTCTGTGTGTAAACTATCAGCAGGGGACAGGAATGGCATCACCTTGAAAACAAAACTTCTTGAGTATCATGCAACTATCACACTCACCCTGTTATATGGCAGTGAAACCTGGACAACACATGTCTGACATCTCCGAAAGATCAGTTAGTGTTTCCAGCAAAGATATCTACATCAAATCTTGGGAATCAAATGGCAGGACAAAATTTCCACTGTTGAGACTCAAAAGAAAGCAAAGGTAGTTCCTACTGAAGTGGTTATAACAGAGAACAGATTACGTTGCTTAGGCTACATATGCTGCATGGCTGACCATCGAACTCCAAAACAAGTGCTCTTCAGTGAGCTTACAAACAGTAGTAGAAAACAAGGCAGACCACATAAGCAATGAAAAGACTGTATCAAAGATCTTAAACTCTTTAAAATGGGAGATGACTGGCAGTCTTACTCTTATGTAATGGACTGCAAGAAGTGGAGGCACCTCCAGTACAATGTTGAAATGGTGGCAGTTGCTGCCCTTGAGGAGAGTGCACGCCAGCGTAGCATCTATTGACACAACAGACAAGGTCCCCATCATCACCAGGATCCAGGATTGGTTAAATACATAACAAATTGGCAACAGCATCCTGCATGACATGATTATCACAAGACTAACTGACGAAGAACACCTAGGAACATCAAGAAAGTTCTACAACGACTACAAGATGCTGGCCTGAAAGGGAACAGAGAAAAGTGTGAGTTCTTACATGATTAAGTCCAATTCTGTGGCCATGTAATCAACAGGAAAGACCTTCACCAAAACACAAGAAAAGACTGAACCTGTCGTCAACACTGCTAGACAAGAGAGCATGATGCAAGTCCGTTCATTCCTGGGACTAGTCAACTAGTACAATCGTTTTTTACCCAATGCCGCTAGCTACAGTTCTACACCCGTTGCACCAATTACTTCAACAAGACAGGGAATGGGACTGGACTAAACATTGTGAAAAGGCCTTTCAAGAAGCCAAGCATCTGATAACGTCCAACTTGGTCCTAATGCATTACGATCCATCTTTACATGTCAGCCTTGCATGTGATACTTCCCCAACAGGTATTGGAGCCGTGCTATCACACATCATGCCTGATGGAACAGAGCAACCAGTAGCCTTCCCCTCTCAATCACTGACTGTAATGGAACAAAATTATGCACAAATCAATAAAGATGCTCTGTCTGTTGTATGGGGAGTAAAGAAATTCCACATCTATCTGTATGGACACAGATTTACACTGATCACTGATCATCAGCCTCTGACAGCCATTTTCCATCCAGAGAAGGGACTGCCTGCCATGATCGCATTGCGACTTCAACGACATGCCTTATTCCTTGCTGGTCTTGATTACAACATGGAGTACAAAAACCCTAAGGAACACTGTAATGCAGATGGTCTGTCAAGACAACCCTTGCAACAACAGCAGAAGGGTGAGAAAAACTTTGACTCATCAAAAGTGTTTCATGCCATGCAGGTCAACATTCTTCCAGTAACCAGTGATTCAGTTGCTAAAGAAACAAAATGTGACCTACAGTAGTTCTTGCCCAAGTCTATGAGTCTGTACTGAAAGATTGGTCACAACGCTTTGATGGAAACAAACCATACCATGCTTGAAAGAATGAACTTACAGCCCATCAAGGCTGTGTTCTGTGGGAATGAGAGCAGCCATTCCTAGTAAACTTTAAGGAAAGATTCTAGATGAATTGCATGATGGTCATCAGGGGATGGTTAAAATGTAGGCCCTGGCAAGGAGTTATGTCTGGTGTTCGAATAATAACCAGCAATTGGAAGACACACCCTGAAGCCACAGTGGTTGCCAGCTGAATCAAAAGATGCCAAGCAAGACCCCATTACATCCATGGGAGTGGGCTACAGCTCCGTGGGAGCGGATCCACATTGACTTTGCTGGCTTCTTTCAAGATTCAATGTTCTTGGTGGTTGTCAACATACACAAAAAATGACCTGAGATCATTCCCAATGAAGTCAACTACGTCGTCTACGACTATAAACCTGCTGAGAAATTTATCTGTTTGCCCATTTTGGAATTCCTGAACAGATTACTAGCGACAACGGACCACAGTTTGTATCCAGTGAATTCCAACAATCCACCAAGTCCAATGGTATCAAGCATGTGACCTCTGCAAAATATCACCCAGCTACAAATGGCCAAGCAGAGAGATCAGTACAGACTTTCAAACAGTTACTATGTGCAATGGTGGAAACCCCTAAACCAGTAAAAAGGAGATTAGGGAAGTTCCTTATTGCCTAAATGAATACACCCCACCCAACCACAGGTGAAAGCCCTGCAGTGCTGATGCTTGGGAGACCATTGCGCACTCGTCTATACCTGTTAAAACCCACCCTGAATTACAAAATGAGAGACAAATCACTCGAGCCAAGCGCAACCTCTATGAACAGACAACACCTGAGGAAGGTCTGCGACTACCGAGGAAGTTTGAAGCACTTGGTGCCCTGGATGTGTTATACAGAGGACAGGTCCCCTGATGTACAAGGTTGCAGCGACACATAGACCAGTTGTTACCTACAGGTTTTTCAACCAGCTACTCAGCAAAATGAAAAACCGCCAGACCCTACCAGTACACCTACCTTAAAAAAGTATGGAGGAGACGCTGATCGAAATGGCAGTTGAGACTCCTCCAACCCTGGAAGGACCCCCAACAGCTTCCCCTAGCACACCAGAACCAAGTTAGCAAAGACAACCGAGAGTACGAAGAGCACCAGAGAGACTTAACCTATGAACTGTTGGCTTCACAGCCAATCATGTATTTGTTTCTCATTTGTCTTAAACTGTTTATTTGTATGCCATTAGTAGCCAGGGTTTGTTAATTTTGTTGGGAGGAATGTTATGGTCCCCCTTGCATCAGTGTATGGTGCATATGCAAGCAAGCACATGTGGTTCATGCAATAAATGAGCAACTTTGCAGCAACATTTTGTCTAGCTTATATCCTGTTATTATTGATTAAATACATATTAACACACGTCTTTGTGGACCTGGAGAAGGCATCTGACCAAGAGCCAAGGAAAGCAATTGAATGGGCACTGAGAAGACAAAAAGTGCCAGAAATACTTATCACTGCATATTATGTTTCTGTATGCAGAATCAAGATTCAGGGTGAAAACAGTAGCAGAAGCATCAGAGGCTTTTGACACAAGAGTGGAACTATACCAGGAATCAGCTCTTAACCCACTGCTCATCACAGTAATGGAGGAGGCAACTAAGTTGGCAAGAAAAGATGGCCTGTGGGAGCTGCTCTATGCTAATAACTTGGTACTGACAGCAGAATTGAAGGAAGAAGTCACTCACATGTTTAACATGTGGAATGAAGGGATGGAGCAGAGAGACTAAAAATGAATATGGAAAAGATAAAATCATTGTTGACTGGAGATCCTGTAAAGCTAGAGAGAAGATTCAGTCAGGAAGATGGCCATGTGAATGCTGTGGAAGAGGGGTGGGAGCGACCTCTGTGCTTTGTACTGAATGTAATAAACAGTGTCACAAGCTATGCTCAGGTCTGAAAAATCAGAACTTTGTTTGTCCAAAATGTGTAGGAGAGGAATTCGAAGAGGGTGGTGATAACAATGAAGATGATGAGGGTTCTGGATTGGTAGAAAATGGAGAAATGTTGGAGGAAGTAAAACAGTAAATATTGCTACTTGGGATATGTGTTAGACTATGAAGCAGGAGTGGAGAGAGCAGTGTGAGTGAGAGTAACAGCTGCATGGAGAAGATGGCGAGAAATTGCCAGTTTATTGGTGAACCGCAGCATAGGCCTGAGGACTAGAGGAAGGGTATATGAAGCTTGTGTGATATCTGCTCTAATGTATGGAGTAGAAATATGAGCAGATGTGATCACAGAATGACAAGAGTGAGGTGGCAAGATGGGAGTTCTAGCAGTAAGGTGGCGAGATGTGTGTAGTTGAAGACCTTTCTGTTAAGTTGAAGCAGAGAAGGCCAAGATGGTTTGGACATGTGAAAAGGGCAAAGGGGGATGTGTTGGGTGAGGTGAGAGTTGGGGGGCAACAGCTGGCAGAAAGACTGAAGAAAAAGATATAAGTGATTGTGTGATGGAGGATATGAATTTGTTGGGAGTGGATGAGCATATGGTGCAGGATCAACAGATGTGGAGGGCAGTCATCTCCCATCCAACCCCATCCTAGATGGGAAAATGCAGACGTTAAACGAGAATGATGATGATGATGATGATGATGATGATGATGAAATTTGATAAGATTTCTGTAAAGCATGTGCATTAGCATAATAGTAATTAGAACAAATACAAATAGTAATATAATTAATATTAAAATGAATATTAAAGCAATTATTTAGGTTGTGTTTTTTATGAACCTCCATTCATGAATCTTTGTTAGAATGTTTCTCTTATTGGCATTGTCCTAACAAATAATCTTTTTGTAATCACTATATAAGAGACATTATGTAAGTCTTTGTTTTTCAACATCTTCGAGAGAATTGTTCAAAATGTTTTGCAAACTAAAATTGTTGTTACTTGTTAAATTGTAGTTCAACTTCAACTGATCACACAAGAGATCACAATATTTAAATGTGGATATTTACAAGCAGCGATCTCATACACACTTAAAAACACTTCAAAACGTATGTAAAAAAAAATAGACATTTAACAATCATTATCTTAAAGAACGATGAAATAGCAATTATCATAATTGTCAATAATGACAATTACAATATATCAATGTGACTGCCATCACAAAGTGATGTAGTGTACTTCAAACCACTTTATACAAACTAAGTGATGTGGAAGTATTTTGGATATAAACTGACATGGGCCTACCAGTTTCCAACGAAGCAGCTCTCTGCAAGGCTTGTTCTTCCGCTTTAATAGCACCTTCTCTTTCCTTCAACAGCTTGTCACAATGTGATTGGCGAACTTTTAACTCACCTCTTAACCTTTGATTCTCGTTGTTAAGTCTGTCCTCCTTCATTTCTAAACCTGCGATCTTAGCGTTTGTCCGATTTCGAAAATTCTCATACTCTTGTTTAATCGTTACCGTGTCAGATGAACCCTCAATTTCAAAGGAACGAGCAGACATTAAACTAAACGATTTTTTTACACCTCCACTAGTTTTGGAACTTTGACTTTTCTTAAGGCTAAACGAACGTAGACCAGAGAAAGTTCGCCGAATTTGACTCGTTCCATCATCGGCTCGACTCTTGTGGTTGTAATCACGAACTTCGTCAACAATTTCGATATTATGGCCTTCATCCTCGCCATTAGTATCACTGTTTTTTGCAATCGAACCAGCAGTTCCCATTGCTTTCGAATGAAAGTTCGATAGCACCCTTTTAGCTTGATCTTGTCACGCGCGACCAGTGATAGTACAGTTAAGGCATCTTGATACTAATAAGAAACTTTGATGAGAAAACCATTTCAACATAAATCCTTTAAGGGATTTGATCACTCAACAAAAAATTAACTGTGGATGCAGTTGGTAGTCGATGAAAATGTCTTAAAAACATCTCTAATACTTTTGTTTGTTTTTTTCTGATTGAAAATATTTTGGATTGATTTATGGCGGACATCAATTCAAGCACAGGCTTCCCAAGCTCGAAGTTAATCATATTAAAAAAATTTCCCATATAAAGTCTGTAAAGTCTTAAAAAATTTACTAAACATTTCAACAAGAAAAACATTGAAAATAAAGTTCCTCTATTTGAGATTACCTTGTGTTGGTCTCTTGGTGTGTATTTTGGGCACAATTGGAGGTGTTTAGAGGGACATTTTGCTATCCGTCTTTCACTCTCTTAGAGTGAGACGAAGTGAAGGTTGGCAACTTTGATTTGAACCTTTCGCATGTTGATGTGTCTCAGCAACGAACACTGCGGATCACCCGAAGACATTACTTTGCGGATATGCACGCAGATTTTTAAATCGATTTGGTTTGTATTACGGAAATTATGGTTCCTAGCGTAGGAAGGTTTCAAATCAACGTTGCGAGCCTTCACTTCTTTGTCTATATACAGATTAGAAGAGCGATCGCAGAAAATTTCTCTAAAACACCTCCAATCGTGCCCAAAATACACTCCGAGACAAAGACAAGGTGAATTCAAGGTTGGTAAACTCTATTTCCAATATTTTTGTTGTTGAAATTTTGATTAAATTTAATAGGACTTTGTATCCATGGGAAACTTCCAGTTGGGAGGCCTGTGATTCAAGCAGCCAACAATTTCAACAAACCACAGATAACCCAGACTGAGCGTCCGTTATTAGTGGATCACAATTATTTTTAATAAGGCCAAACCAATTTAATTTCGGGGAGCACGCAATTTTTTAAAAAATTTGAAGGGTCGGTCGGTCAGAAAAAAAGAAAAAGAAAGAAGAAATCCCCATTTTTTTTGCTTTGCATTAAATGAATCTGGCTACTTTTGAAAAACAAAATAACTGGTGAACAGAAACTAATACCGCGACAAAAAAACGCACCATTTATTTTTACGACGTGTGAAAACAATAAAGTTCCGGTGTTGAGCAGTTTTAAAAGCTATCTTCATTCACTGTTTCCATATCAATTCAAATTTAAAAAGTGCGTTTGTAACTCGTTTATGCATTTGGGACTCGTCAGTACGGTGTAGCAGCTAGAGTAAACAGTCAGCCAGCCAGAGGCTAGCTGTTTATCATGCTCAAAGTTGTAACCCAATACCGACTCGCAAAACATACTGGTTCACTGACAATTTGAGAGCTAAGAATCACGAAATGACAAGCAATTCTGTGAAGATTCGGCACATTGGCTGCTGTTTACTCTAGTTTCTTCACCGTACTGACGAGCCCAAAAAGGACGAAACAGCTCAGTGTACCTCTACGGTTGAATTGGTTCACTGACAAATTGATTTCAACGTAGTTTTCCAGCTATTCATTTTATTTTACTCATGTTTCATACATTTTGTAGCTGGGTGATCTCAGACTACGTGACTGGCATTTTGTACAGCCTACAGGTCGTGACTAAAAGCACGCACGAGTGGAATAGAAGTGAACAAGGCCCGCGCAGGGGGAGGGGCTGGAAGGGGGCTTCAGCCCCCCCCACTTTTTTGCTCGAAAAAAAAACTATTTTGACCCTCCTTTTTCGTGTTTTGAGTTAGCAAACCCCAGGGCGCCATTGAATTCTGTGTT
>JAPEIX020078366.1:0-10873 GCA_026122405.2 Zoanthus sansibaricus | reverse complement strand
GAATAAGGAGGTACAACACTTAACTGTTTCCATTTTATGTTTTAACATATTAACAATTGTGGAGAAACTGAAGAAACAAATCAACAATTTAATTTAATGATTAAATTAAAAAATTAAAAAGAATATTAATAAACAAGTGCCGATTTTTTAACACCATTATGTCGAACGCACTTTATAATCTGGGATTACTACTAATTTAATTAAAATGGCGCAGATTTGGTACAAACCCCAAAAAATTGAGAATATTCACGCAAGTAAAAGCACAGGTATCCCATGGTCACCACATGCAACCCAAGATTAGGGTTGCGTTCTCCTAACATTGAACGCAAAAAATCCCAAATGATTATATATGCAGATAAATATTACCTGATTTATTTCCGATTTCCCAGTCGACTTTTTTAAAAACATAATAAAATTAAACAATTCCCAGCTAAACACTATAAAATATGGAATGAATAAGTAAACACGTTAGACACGCCTTCCTTTCTGGCCATATCTACCATACGAAATGGTAGATATTAGGGAATAAATGCCTTAATGACTAACCTTATGTGGAATTTTAAAGGCAAACAAGCCATCATTAATGTCTCCAAAGTCGTTAAACAAGTTATGTCTTCGGATCGGTGCTTTGCCACTCTGCGTCTAAATATTTATTCAAGAAACAGAGAGAAAACAACAACGGAGAAACAACTGAGTTTTAAGCATGTTCTTAACGATAGGCTATTATAGAGGTTTGTTGTTGTAGTTGGAATGTACAAATAGTGATAGCAAAATAAATAAAGAAATAAATAAATCATTCACATTCAGAGAATCAATTCAGTATCATACCTGATGAAGGCTAGTGTGGCTATAGCCGAAACATTGTGCTATAAAAGTTCAAATTTTACGTTGTATTGGCTGAATAATGCTGAGAAATACTGGAGATGTTTGACATAAAATTCCATATTGCAAAGATTCCATAATGGCTGAAATTTGATCTGGCTCTTCCTCATTTACGTTACCATAGCAAGTTTTGAGCCTCCATACCCATATATGACAAGGATAACGCAACTATACATAAAAGCCTACCTTATGAATAAATGCTGCATGTAACACAGCATCGTGAACAGTTACAAACAAACATTTTGTCCCAACAGCATCGTGAAAGCCACCTTGACGAAGTTTCTTTCTCATGTTATCTGGAATCAAAACATTACAATAATAATTAACTACCTTTTTCTATATAAAATTACAACTAGTAGTAGCTATCGCTAAGTGCCAACGAGCAAGACAAAAGCACGAGGACGACACAACCAAGCTGTTTAAGTACCGAGAATTGGCGCTCTCATTACTATTTGACGTGAGATAAAATGTCTTTGATAATTAAATGAACAAGCTGCTGTTTGTTCATCGTGAGGCCTTGACGTCACAAGGTTAACACACTGGGACTGATCAACTGGAACTCAAAAGCCTCTTTGGCATTACATTATAAAATCTTACAATACTTACATCTCTCTGGATCACTTGAGATTTTTTCCGCCTGCATAGTACTTTCGCATGGCTCTATATAATGCTGCCGCCTTGTCTCGTTGACAATTAACAAATACATACATTTTTTTAAGAATTCGGATGCGGGGAGCCCTAAATAACTAAAAAGTTAAACTAGCTGGGACTCTCATTATGTGTAGCAGGATTTTCAAGTACTACAAAAACTTTAGATACACATGCATCCAATATTATAAAAAATATTTGTACTACCACCTATCTCGGTGCTATAACGGCCTAAATATCGTCCGACGTTGCGACCGATACTTAAATTCGATAATCATTCGACAATCTGTCGATGCTTGGCCAATGAATTAGATAGTATAATAGTTGATATGGCGACCAACACCCTTCCGCTATTCCGCGGACAGATACATCGGCCAATACCTTTTCGCTTCCCGAACGTTGAGTTGATCAAACTGAAACTGCGTATATTGGCAATTTATCGGAGGGGAATCTGCAGTAAATCGGCAGTATATCGGCAGAATATCACTAAGTATCTTCGTAAGTTTGAAATGTAGATAGCAAACAAAAATGTCAACAAGAAACGGGAAGTAAATCTAAAGTCAAATCCATCAAATTTGCCACAATGCTTTTGCTGCAAATTGATCCATTGTAAGGGTTTCTTAGTCGCTTTTGAATGTCATCAATAAGAGGCAAAAGCGGCTAATAAACCCTTGTCCATTGTTATTCAGCATTAATGTGCAGTTGCCAGAGGAGCTGTAAGTAGACATGGAACGTCATGCAAGACAGTTGTAGTAAATGTATTACCGTTTAATAAAGTGTTAATAAAAATAAATGTTGCACTACGATCAAATTTTTACTCTTTAATCTTTTAGGTGTATCACATAGAATTCCATGAAAGAATAAAAACGTCGTTTACCGTTTGCAAATATCTGCATTAGCACTGGAGATATTTAAGTTTGAAAAATGTGTAAAATATGCAAATGAGATTCCTAACGACATCAAACTTTCAACCCAATTTTATATCATGTATGTAAATAGAGCTATCCTGGTCAAATTCCAGCACAGAACATTGAAACTAGTTAGACTAATAGCTGTACAAAAAACACACCTATGGCTATAAGAATTAAGTTCCCATGGCAACTCACTCTTTTCAAGTCCCCCCACCCACTTGATTTCACTATGTTAGTGATTTTCAGCTCACAAAACATGAAATGAGGCTACAAGCTAAAGATAACATAATTATATGCTTGCTGAATAATGTATAAGAGGCACCATTTGTAAATATCAAAAAGAAATGTCAAAGGTGGCCAGAAATATTTTTAATATTGGGGAGGTCTGGATCCCAATATGGTGCCATGATAACAAAACTGTTAAGCTCATATTATGGAGCACATTTAGTATAATCTTAATGCAAAGAATGAAACATTTCTGATACAATGTGTCTGAGATGTCTTCTTTTATCATATCTGATCAAAATCTACAAGTGTATGATGTCATTCCTGGGCTAATTTGCATATTTTAAAAACTTAAATATCTCTGGAACGAAAAGAGATTTTGAAAGTAGTAAACAGCATTTTTCACTTGTTTATGTTTTAAAATGGCTTCGATTATTAGGAAAGATGCAATTTTCATTATAATATCACTTTAAAGGTTTAACTGTTACAAATTCTGCATTTAACTCACCTCATCGCTAAATTCTGTCACAAGAGGTAAGCTGTTATCTTTGACAAACTTCTGTATCTTGTCCATGTCATACTCCCCATCATAGTCATTACGACCTTCATCAAACTGAGGAAAAATATAACTCATTTTTAACTAACACAGTCAGAGTACAATCCCATTTTTAAGGAATGTCAGGCCTTGAATGAAATATCCTAAAAATCATTTAAAAGTGAACATGTCTAATACAGTGCCATAAATGGGATGCGGTGTTGGTATTTCTATAGAGAGTTTTACACAGCAGTGAAAAGGAGAATTTTTGACTGACAAATTGGACTGGAGTCCTTTGTCGAAGTGAATGCATGAGAGATAAATAGACATGGTTATATAGTAAAGCAAATCAAGATGATGCAATGACTTACATACATGTAAAACACAAAAGTATATGCAACGAGAGAAATGTGTGAAAAAATGAAATGTTAAAAAAAAAACAAAAGTGTTCCAGGACAACATAAAGTTCACAGAAAGTGAAGCATTCATTTATCCCGTAAAGATAACTCCACAGGATATTAAATGATGCTTAATGATTGGTCTTTTAATATTCAAAAATGTTGGTTGTTCTAAATAATATCCGATCAATGTTTACTAATTAAGTATGGACCACAAAACTTTAATATTATTATTTTGAGCTGGAACAAACATAAACTAAGAACAAAACAAAAAGACTATTTAACCTTTACCCACCTGCTTGTAAAGAACAATTTTGTTTCCTTCAACATTATCAGCCTTAGCAAGAGTTTCGTCACTGATAACACCAAACTCAATATCATCAACACCATCAGCTGCAGCTAAATATGCTTTAGCCTCTGCTGATTCAACATCCTTGAAATAACCAATCACACACACTTGTCGCTTGTCAGTGAATTCTTTAAAAGCCTTTACATCATCAGCAGTGGAAAGTGTCTTGGCTGGTGGACCAGTCTTTTTTTTGAGCCATGAAACAATTTCATCTGAAGTTCTACCTCCTGAATGAACAAAAACAATTAGTGTCAATATGAAATTGCATCATTTTGTTACTTAAAAAAGCTAAAAATTTAAAGCTGAAAACAGTCCATGGACAACTTGCAAGGCATAAAGTTGAATTGCTTGGTTTTAAACCATGCTTTTTTGTATAATTTTATTCATACGAGAACGACAAAAACATTAAATCTGTTGATCATGGGTTTCAAAACAAAGTGTCACATGTCGCAAGTGACATTTACTAGTCTTGTTTCCAATGTCAACATTAACCACATCTTATTCAAACTTCAGTCATACTTCCGAGACACCACACTCCTACTTTTCAATTTACAACTCCAACTTGAAATCTTTTTGAAACATCTGTCAAATAAATCAACTTTAAGTCGAAATAGGACAAAAGGAAATATTTATGGTAATGTCAAAACTTGCTCAGAAATAAGTTAAACATTAAGGTAGTTACTTCAAATGGATGGCTGATAACAGACATCAAAAATTAATAACAAAACAAAAGTCTGAATACAAAGTTGCAATGTTATAAGCTGTGTAAATCACTCCTCGATTCCTGACCAATCAGAATGAACATATGGCACCAACAATTATAGAAAATAAAGAACAGTATTTTACCAAACTTCAAATTAGTGAATCAGTAATAAGAAACCACTCTTTCTGTGCAGATAAATATTAAACAAACTCTGAACACATAGTAATTTACATACCCTGTGAAAACCTTATTTGATATAAAATTATTATAATCATATGCATAAGGGACAAAAATGCAAAAACACAAAAGAAAAGAAAATATAAATAAAAGCAAGAAATAACAAAATAAGTAACAATAATGGAGAACAGGTTTATTTGCACCTTGAAATTTCTATACAAAAGACTGGGAAACTTTATAATAGATTTTGTTAACAAAAAACTGTTAGTGTTCCACGTAACATATGTTTTGATATTCAAATTAGCCGTCCCTCTCCGCAACTTAGTTGCAAAGAGCTAAGTTGAGTTATCGGCTAAAAACTAAAATGATAATCTGACAAGTGAACAACAGTCATTGACTTGAAATAATTTGCTCTCTTGTTTAATATGTCTTCAAACTGATAAGTGATTGCTTTTATAAACGGATAGCTCTTCACAACCAAAATTTTTAAAAATTGTAAAAAGCTATTATCATTCAAACACTGGGATCCAAATACTGACAAAAAATTTAGTGTAAATAAAAATACAGATTTATTTGTTACCCTCAACATTCTTTAAGATAACTTCTTTAGTTTAAACTTTCCATCTTTCTATATAATTTTGGGAAAATCGACCAAAACATTTCGTAATTCTAAACAGTATTTTCAATAAGTTTTACCAAGAAATATCAGTTAACAAACTTTGCAAAACAAAAGAACAGGCTTTGGAAGCTTTGTAATATACTAAAACATACTGCGCGTTAATATTTCATAGTCACTAACCCCACGTGCATGAAATTTTTGAGGGTTTGCGATAGACAATCAAATCATTACAGAGCTAACCTGAATATTCGATTGGCTTTCCACTCTTGAAAAACTTTATGGTGGGAAAACCCTGGACCTCGTACTTTTCAGCGAGCTTCTTCTCTGCTGTAGCATCAACTTTTGCTAACTTGATTTCAGAGTTCTCTTTCTTTAATGTAGAGGCAGCCGAATTATACTCGGGTTCAAGAGCTTTGCAATGGCCGCACCACGGTGCATCTAAAAACACAAAACGTTAAAAAATCAGTTACTCCCCATTGTTTAATGGCCGCTTTCCTGCGGTTTACATAAAAAGACATTCCAAAACGCGAAGTATTACTTACAAAACTCTACCAGAATCAACTTGTTTTCAGTTATAGCGGAATCAAAGTTCTTGTCGGTAAGGACTAATACATTTTCATCTTTAACTTCTGAACTAGATTCTTCTTCTGTTTTTTCTTCTTCTTTTGTTTCATCTGCTCTACTGAGAGCTAGAACTGCGAAGAGTAAAATAACTAGAATTTTCATATTGTTTAGAAAGTTAGATTCCTACTACTGACGATACAAAAGTTAGGTCTGATCAACTTGGAGAAGACAATCAAAGAGGCAGTGAACGTGGATCGGTAACCGGAACTTGGGCATGCGTCGCTCGTGTAAGAATCTGATTGGTCCACACAACAATTGGGGCATTCACGACAAAGGCCTGAGAAAGGATGACTGGGGATAAGTTTATTGGTGGAGACCTACTTTTTTTGTGAGCAAAGCTTGAGAAAACGCATAAAACCTAAAATTAAAACTCGTGCATTCTTGTCCAGACAAAAGCTAAAAGCGGAAGTGGCCATTATGAAAACATCTTTAATGTTAGTAAATACACGTGTATTTAAAATTCTAAACTTTCATCTAAACCTCAAAACACGTACCTGTTCTGGATACACATATATTTGTACAAGTTTATTTTGCGAATTTGATAGAGATTCTTTTTTTATATATATATTTTACGGAAGATTTAAATATACTGCATACAAAAATGCCTCAAAAATAGCGGTTTGTAATACAAAACCTCATATTCACTTACCGAAAGGATAAAATAAACTTTAATTGGAAAAATAAAAAGCAAAACAAGAAAAAGTCGCCTAGATTCGTTGCGTTTACAGGTTTATCTCTCAATAATATTTTCATTTATGTCTTTTTTTTCTGTTTCTGTTTCATCTCATATTTACTATAAAAACCTATAAATATTTACTATTTACATATTTATTGTCAGCTGCATTAAATCACTAGATTTAACCAAAACTAACATGGCAATTTCTAATGCACATGTTGTGACAATGTCAATGGCTATACACTTGCGTAAAACGTAGCAAAATATAAACTTGAAAATTTCAGAGTCAGTCTTTGTAACAACTAATTATGGATATGCTAAATGTTACAGCAAATGAAACTTATATAGTTTTCTCAGTTTCCATTACGTGATTCATTTACACATTTTATTCAACAAACATTTCTAACAGGTTTCATCAATATTTGTTAACAGACATGCTACGATGGTAAATGGTTTTCAGATATAGTTCAAGTAGGTTTGATTTTCCCTTTAAATTGCTTCAACATTTATCTTTATATTCACAATAATAATTCTAATATTCTAGATTTGAAAATGAAAGTCGAATGTACAACAGTACGCTTTTATTTTGAAAATGTTTGCTTGCTTTGCGTTTTCTGTTTGATGCGGCCACGTGACAGTTGTCGAACAGCCATTTTCTGCCACGTCTTACAACACGAAAAGTAGAAAATTGCACAAGAAATATTGAATGTAAAATAAAACAAAATAAAATTTATAACTAGACATCATATTTCAACATTTTACACTGTATTTTTTATAGCTCTTTTTTTATACATATAATATATCTCTACCACGATTTGGGCTCAAAAACAGGTTGTATACGAAGAATCAAACGACAAACAGGACAGCCGCGGGGTAAATGTTACGATATTTGTTCTCCCGACAGAATGGGAAGTGCCCATACAAAATTATAGATCATTTAATTTAAACCGGATTCTTAGACCACAGGTAATTTCTTTTTGAACAATTTTAACAATCATGTCTTGCGGCACTTTCTTTTACTGTGAGTTCATTGCAAAATGTCGATATATGGTTTGATTCAATAACGACATTGTCATTAGGTTTTAAATAATCTATAAATAACAAGCTTAAGGGATTGATACAGTATTGCACGTGCCCAAAAACCTACCAATTCCACTCCAGTTTTAGTTCCGTTGTGGTCGCCCGCAATGTCTCACTGGCCCTCACATTTCAGACGGACTCATGCACTATACTTTCTTTTCTACAGGTGGAAACATTTCATTTAATCTAATCCAGTAGTTGGAACATCAAAAATCTCATTTATACAATTCAATGTAATCCCTGTCAACTACAGGACCTCGACCTACATTACTTTGGAGTAACTAAGTCTTTAACAATCCTTTCTCAGTAAGAGGCTGGCGCCATCTTTATATAAAAGAAATCCTTATGCGTTAAAAACTTCTTTTTCATTTTTATTAGATTTTTTATTGCATTATAGACGTCATTCTGTGGTTCTTATCCGGTTTCATAACAGCGGAATTACAGCCAATCAGAACTTGTGTTACTTCAGATTATTTTCTAAAATATTTAAAATATTCAAAGTATGATATTTTGTTGGAGATAAAAAACGTTAACATGAAAAATCAAATGTCGTCAAAGTATTTAGACCATTTAATGTTATAATTGATGCCCACTCGCTCCACTCGTTCGCAGCAACACTAGCTAGCTAAATCCTTTACGAGCCTAGTGGCCCATGGAGCCGGCGCTTATCCCCAGTTTCTGTGTAGTGTTAAGCGGATGAGAGTCTTTGACTCCCCCTGGACGGGACACTAATCCATCGCAGGTTAGCTCCCAGCAGAGGCTGGTACTCATTTACCTACCCCGGAAGGATGGAAAGCGATCGAGTTGGCTTAGGCGGAATAGAAGGTCACACAAATATTCGAATCTCGGCAAACTGCCGGAATCGAACCGGGGACCTTTGTGGTTGGAAAGCAGAGATCTTCCCAACTGCGCCAACCACGTCCGCCCTCGCAGCAACACTGATCCGGACAAATAGCGGTTGGGTTACCTGTGTCGGCCAGATGATATACCCGTGCGAAGCCAGACTTCTGCGAGATCATGTGCAATGGATGATTCAAGATGGCGTCCGTTCTCGTGCCAGTGTTCTCTCCTTGACTTAAAAATAGCGGTTGGGATACCTGTGTCGGCCCGGTAATATACCGGTGCGAAGCCATGCGAACTTCCGCAATATCATGTGAGATGCATGATTCAAGATGGCGTCTTTTCTTGTGCCCAGTGTTCTCTCCCGAAATTGAACGTCGGGATACCTAAAGTTCGAAACAATTTATCAAGTGGAAGCATTTCGCAGCATTTTCTTTCAGCAGAAACAGCTAGTTTATTCAGTTTGACAATAAGGTACAACCGGCCATAGCGGGCTGATGAGCCATCAACCGTACAGCCGTCCTATTTGTAGGTAAATTATTAAAAGAATCTGACTATGGGTCTTTAAACACGTTTGTATCTGGATTACTCATATATTTTATTGAATATATTGGATTTCAAGGTTTTTTTTTTGACATTTATCTCATAATAACTGTCACTTAAAAAAGAAGAACTGTTAAGTAGCTGGAGCAGACTATAAGACTTGTTCTGCACGTGCTATCAGGGCCTTATTCTCAGCACTATACTGGAACCCAGTCCCTGCTGGTTCCGTGCCGCAGAAATATCTATTGCCGTCTAATTTATTTATTCCATTCACTCGATTGCCAGAAATTACATTTTGTGTGGTATCATGTAAGCAAATACAAAGCTAAGCGAGGGAACCGGAGTGAACTCTGTCTAAAGTTGGATCTTGCGTTAAATTATTGAGAAGAACAACTCTTCTCTTCTTTCAAATTCCTATGGGAGTTAAACTTGGGAACCGATCAGTTAGTTTATAACTTCCTTTATTAGTTAATAGGTTTATAGTTTATGACACAAAGAAGATGAATTTTAGCTAAAAAAGTTTGTTTAAATTTAAAACTGAGTATAAGGTTTTAAGCATTTCATAATAAGGCAGGATATATGGGGATGAGTGAAATGAAAAGAAAATGAAAATGCTTGGCAAAGACATTAAAAAATTAAAAGCTAGTAGCATATAACGTCATATCTTGGATTAAACTAACATCCCATATGCACAAGAATGAACGACCACTTTAAGGTGTAGATTAAAACATCAATCTTTCACTGAAGAGGGCTCTAACCGAGCCGAAACTGTTAAGGAAAAGACTGTGTCAGCAAAAACGACAAAGATTAACGAAATATAGAAGGAAGAAAAAAGCGAGTATCAATTGCTTAATGTTTAGAAGTGCTCTTAGCAACAGAACTGTAATGTGCTGGGTTCTTCCTAGGAGAGGCTTGCACGCGTGACGAACCGGCTGGAACTCGCCAAATCAATGGCTATGCAGTTGAGAAGACTAAACTTGGTTCTTCGATAACCTGCTAGTTGCCGGGTCAGTCGGCAACACATGCAATTCTACAAATTCAAAGAAGTTTTTTTTTGTTTTGTTTTCAGATACTTGAGAGAGAGGCATAAAAACCGTTAGGATGTTTACTTATTGTTTCCTTTGGTTACCAGGACGTTTGATAAATTCGAGATGTATTTCTACGATCGACAATCAAGTTGCCGCACTATAAAATGCCAAAACGATAACTGCTTCGTTTTCATGCAGCCTCAAGAGCTGGGAAGCTACTAAAGGTGATTGATATCCGCGTATTAGTATAAACCTACTAACGGTCTAACACGCATCCTGCATTCTGTTTGGTTACTCTACTAGAGGTCTATTTGTTATAGCCTACCAGTAGAGAAAAGATGGCGGATCAAAACAGTAATGAGCCCCGTTTTGCTGTAATATCAGAGGATTTCATCGAAAAAATAATCTGTACACCCTTTTTTGACCGATCAGCAGGTTTATACTAAGGCAATTAGACCTCTTGGCCTCGTGGACTATAAGTTTGAATAGCCCTTCGGCCTAAGCTACGGCCTCATTGGCTATTGACTCGATCAGCAGGTTTATACTAAAACAATTACGAGAATCTTGGAGTGTGGTCGGACCAATCCTTATCATTAAGACTGCAAATTAATAAGACATGCATGTCTTCCTTCTTC
>JAPEIX020078301.1:0-10874 GCA_026122405.2 Zoanthus sansibaricus | reverse complement strand
TAGTATGTTATGTATATTGTGGGTAACAACTTGTAAATCGAGTTATATACCTTTGCAAATAAATATACGTATTGCACGTCTCACCTCTGTGTTCTCTGAACCTAAGGGGATTTAGCAAACAATGAATGTTCAGATGGGAACTTACCCAAGACTTCCAACTCACTAATTGTTTTGTCTGTTGCCTATTTCAATTGAATTGCGGGAAAATGTGTGGTGGATCATTGCCGTAATCATATCTTATCCGGAAACAAAACTTTCTAGAAATCTTCGTACCCGATCAAAATGACTGATTTCCTTAAATGCCTCAAAAACCACATCACATCTGAACTGGTTCGTTGCCAAAAACTCACACCTTGAAAAAGTTGTAATAACACGTTTCTTATTGAAATTAGAACACACATCTTTAAAATAGGAAATAGGAAATGGGTTCCTTGGAGTATTGCTTTAGAATGCCGGCTCTTTCCTTCTAAGTGTGTCATATGTTCACTGCACTTATAGTTCGAACGGACAAAATTGTGCTGACTGTTAAAGTACATGCGGAATAGAATTTCATTTTATTAGCATAGCAACAATGGTTTGTCTACAACGGCTGCCAGTGTCATTAGAAATCAGCCTTCGTTTTTCAATTCGAAATTAAAAAGAAAAATAAAACACAAACGAACAATGAAATATACTGAGATGTTCGTAACTTTGATTGTATATTTCTCTTCTATTTCATAATAAAACAAACTTATTTTGCAGGGAGGGAAGATGAAGCTATTGTATCAGTAATGGTCTCTAATATTTTTTAGGGCGAGGTCAGTTAGAAAGAGTTTTTAAACTTGTCAGTGAATGTGAACGGAAATGTTGTTTGAGTCGGTATTAGTTACAGCTTCTGAGTATGAATATACTGTTGTCTTTCGAGCTGGCGTTTTTTCTATGCTTACCACACCGTATCGAATCCCAAAAAGGATGAAACAGCAGTCAGCGGTTGGTTCACAAGTTAATTTTCACATAGTACATCAGTCACTCATTTATTATTTCTGTTTATTCATTTTGTAGCTGGTAGTTCTTTTCAGATCCAACGTATCGTAACATTTTCTGCATGGTCTTCCTACAATACAGTCCGATCCATTATAGTACAGTTGTATCAATGAACGCCTTCATCCATGGCTGTCGTGAACAACTCAAAAAATGCCAATTTTTAAAACTATCTACGTTATCGTGAAAAATATTTTAAAAAAGGTCTAGGGGAAGTGTGTAGCATAGTTTTAGTACCTCCCCTATCTCCACACTCTTCCTCTGTGGCTGCCCAAGGTTAAAATTGGATAACTATTTTAATATATTGATTTTAAAAAGTACTGAACTTTAGTTTCCAATCATATTGAGGAAATTAAGTTTAGGCTTGAAATTCATATTTAGAGAAGACAGGTTTTTTAGCGTACTGCCAATGCCACGTATGAAATGAGGAAAAAATATTTCTTTATAAAATAAATTGGATCATAAAATTTTAATATATATCGATCATCAAAACAAAATGTTTTATTTGTGACCTGTTGCTGTTTTTAGACGATTATAACGAAAGTGCCAATATTTGGTGCAACAACGTCAAAAACTGAATTATCACACGGGATGGGGGAAGAAGGACAAAAGAAGGGACCTTGACAAATGTCAAATTTGATTATGTGGCAAGAAAAAAATAAAGTTGCTAGAATGTTCATCCTTGCTGTTTTGCTTTTATAAACACGAATACAAAGGTCTTAACTCTTTAGTCAATTGAGTGGACGCTGTGTGAAGATAAACTACATGCAACCGTTAAAGCAAATCCTACTGAAGTCGGGACAATAACTGCCTGCGAAAATATTGTGGTTATAAAATGTTGTAATGTCATATTGGGCTTGCTTTTTTAATGTTAATATTTAGCAATTGACAAGCACATATTTTTAAACTACATGATAAATGGTAGTCGAACCAATTTCTAATAGACCTAATGGCTAGCAATTTGGTTGATATGTTTTATTGACTGAATTATAGATTTCTGATAAAATGAATCACTGAATATTTTGTTGAGAGACTATATGGTTCTTAATATAGTTCATTTTTTCGAATCAAAATGGGATTTTAGCATGTTCTCTAATTGAAATGCTTGAAAGAAAAGACACTCACAATTAACGATTCCTGCCTAGACTTATTTTCTTCTCCTTGAAATCAAAGCTGGTTTCTTTTGTACGTTTGACTTTTCATCAAAGCGTTTAGCGATAAATATAGTATATAAAACATAAAATAACTAGATATTCTAATTTTAAAAGGCTTTTACAAGATAATAAAGATTTAATTTATAATACTCTAACGATTACCAATCTAGATGCTTACTAAATACTATAAGTCAATGATAATCTAGAAGGGAACATTATCATAAGCGGGAGGTCAAAAACTCCTCATTCTTTACATAACAGAAATTTTTTTATCATTGCGTGTAGTTCAATAATGAATACTCTCCTTTGCAATAAAATTTAACTTGACCTTGAGTACAGTACAATAATCATAATATACTCAATAAACTGGTTCAAAACCAGTGCACTACTGGAACAATGTACGATCGATACTCTAATACCAGCGTTGGATCAGAATATCGTGATCAGTCGGAAATACAATCAAAACAAAATATTTTTGTCAAAAAAAAAACTTGCAATATAATGATTGAGCTTATAACGTGAGTAAGTTTTGAGCCTTTTATAAACGAAGTGTCTCCATGACCGGCAGCCGGTCAATGTTTTTTAAATACTCCGTGACTGTCAGCCGATAATATTTAGAAAATTTCTGAATATTCCTTGAATCTTTTAGATTCATATTACAATAACTTTATTTAGATGGCCAAGTACTTGTTGATCATGGAAACTAATATCTATTATAGTTATTCGTTTTAGCTGGGATCTCTATAGCGAAGATGTGTTTGAAGCGGCACTTAGAAAAATTTTCAACACATTCTGCACTGCCGGGCAAAAAAGTGTAGATACTCCGTGACCGGCAGCCATTATATGCACATATATCCTTCAATATGAATCTAAAAGATTCAAGGAATATTCAGAAATTTTCTAAATATTATCGGCTGATGGTCACGGAGTATTTGAAAAACATTGACCGGCTGCCGGTCATGGAGACACTTCGATTTTTAAACAAGTGCAAAAGGTCAGCACAAAATTCAGTTTATTTCCGGTTGTCAAATCTATGGCTTGGACCTTTTATGAACAAACAATTCCATGTTTTTTTAAAAATTATTTCATAAACTGTAAGAACATAAAATTGTTCGTCCACCTTTGTATTATAACTGCAAAAACATCTAAGCACAGTTTTATTGTACGAATTGCCCAACGAACCGAACATTATTATTTTGGAGTAGGAATGTCATTGAAGCAATATTTTATAGAGCAAACTCCAAAAGCTTTAACACTGAGTAATTATTTCCATTATTTTGATAAAGGTTGCATCATTTCTCGTAACGGTGAAATGTTGATTGGTATCTCTTAAACGTAATCTTCAATCTCACTTGCAACATAACTGTAACATATATTAATCAAGCGTGATATCATTTCACAAAGACTCTAGCACAGAAACGAAAGCTTGTGGACTTTCAAAACCTTTGATCTTGAACAGATATTTTACTTGTTATTCTGTAGTTATGGATAATCCAATTCAAACGAACTTTCCTGCTCAAAAGTGGCGGGAAGAAAAAAAATACAATGAAGGACCAACATTTAAACAATTTCCCCAAATCATTCGATATCGTTATTGTGAAACAATATTGCTAGTGATTTAGTAGATTTTACCTTGATTTAGTCTTGTATGTAGAGAATTCATCTGGTGAAATCAAAGGTTAACTGAACTTTTATTGAGGTCAGTCCTTCAGGTCACACGTTCGCTGAACATTTTAAACTTTTAGTCCTCGGCAAAGATAGTAACATATGTTGTTTGACGACCGCGACGTGCAGCAATATTTTTGTTTAAGTTCTGACTTGTACTACAATTTTTCATTCTTGTTTTTGAGCCGCTTTTAGATAACATTTTTGCACATGATTTATTCAACAGCAGCGAATTGTTTGAAATGAATTTCCGGCATCACGTAATTGGAGTCAGTTTTGCAACATGATTCACGCTGGGTCTAGTGAATAAGATTAATACTTCACCTTGCTTTTCAGCTCAAAAATCTCAAAATGATTATGAGACATAATAAGTTTTGAGAACCATAAAATCGAATTAAAAAAAAATTCAGAACTATCATTCATTTTGTTGAATTTGCACACGATTTCCTTTCAAGGCAAATTTCAGATCGAAAGTTACGCGGAGACAATGACGCGAAAATGTCACGTTGCTGAGACATTTTTTTCTGAACACGTATACCTGGGAAATAGTATTAATCTATTGGTTTTCCTAACTTTACTAACGTTGCTCAGTTACTGTACTCACTTAGTGGTTGATTCCACCTAAATTGTTCTTCAGTTGGTACAGGATTTAATGGAGCCGAAACCATTGTAGAATCGCGTACAATTTAGGCATCCTGCTAATGAACAGTAACTGTTTTGCTATTTTATTTTTAGCAGCATTCTAGTTATGCCTGTTCAGATATCTATTCATGGTAGCTATGTATTAAAAATACTTCATTTCCAAAAAAAAGTCGGGATGGCAGGATTTTAAACTTAAAATGTTTCATTCAAATTGAATAAGGCATAAATTATGACAATCCGAGGATAGATTGAAAAATTTGTTATAATGTACGGTTAATCAGTAACTAAGTAAAAAAAGTTTCATTGAAAAATATCGTATTGTGACAATTTATGATTGTGTATTTAAACTGAATACTTTTGTTTAACTTGGTTTTACTAAAGGAGCAACTTTAGAATACCCCGACACTGTCGTTAATATAATTCTACGCATTTGCTTTTAAAGAACGACGAATGCGCAGAATAAATCATCATGTCATTAAACACAATTATTTTTTAACAAGCAGTGTATTACTATTAGGCTAACTAAGAAAATGAGACGGTCATTTCATGTAAAGAACAGAAGAGAAATGTTTACTACATTTCTCGCATGTGTTTAAATGCCCGGAGTGTTTAATGACGGTCAAATACAAGTCAAACTTGTAGATAAAATTAATTTACAAAATACGTTATAACCAGGGAAGAGCATATTTCAAGTATAAAAAAAACGTTTGAGCTTTAACAGCTTAAGAAAACAGCGTTTGTGTGTGATTCTGAGGTGGTTAGACCTTAGTGGCCAAATACACGGAGAAGTCCTTTTCAACCCCGGGAAAAACACCATGCAAGTCGGCCCCCGGGAGCTAAGCTCTTTTGTTCTTACATTTAGCGGCGTCGGAAATCTAAAAAGAGCTGTCAAAGTATGATTGTGTGCAGGTACACGAAGTTTTCACATATTTTTTTTTTTCGATTTTTAGTAATGCTGATTGTGCATTTAAAAAAACTACACATTAAAGAATATCAGCAGTATTTAGAGCTATTGATATCTGAACAGGCACACTTAGAATGCAGCTGAAAAAAGAGCAAAAGGTTACTGTTCATTAGTAGGATGCCTAATTTGTGTGCGATTCTAGTATCCTGTATCAATTGAAGATTAATTCAGGTGGAATCACCCACTAAGTAAGCTATGTCATATGGCTTTATCAAAAATATTTTTTAAAAGTGAACTCACCACGCCAATGTTTTCTCAGGCAAATTGCTTCTAAAATCCATTTCAAAACAAAACACCTAGAGCAATGATCATAAAGTTCTCACGGTACATCTTACGACTTTCTTTTGTGTTTTCTCGCAAACATATTTTTCAGCAAAGGTGTGACTACAGCTTGAAACACGTTGGCGGATGATGGTCAATTAACTAATAAATCCATATTTGCGTAAATTCACAAACACTGCTTGAACTTACGATTCGCATCGTGGCAGCAAATTATATCAATTTGGTTTGATTGATCAAATACTAGTTTTCGGTGCTATGATTGCTACTTTCGTATAAAAATAAGTGGATTTAATTAGATTAAATAAATGCAAATATAATAGCAACATACAGATTTCAAAATTTTCATTTTTAAGTTAAATAACTATTTTCTGGTACTGATAAAACATAGAAAAGCAAGTAGTAATAGATCTCAAGAAAACAATATGCTAACAAAATCATGTTCCTTTCTTTTTTTAATGTAATTGTTGTAATAACATAAAACTTATATAAAAATTATAAAGTAGTTTGCGGCTATAAGAAATACTCCAGTTAGTTGTTTTGCATTGTGGCACTGGATTTGAAATCTAATCAGGCGGTTACTGAATAATGGCCAATAATACAGTAAGGTGTAAGCTTCACCACCTCGTTTAAAAAAGTTCCAGATCATTCTATGTGCCTAGGATAGGAACTATTCGTACCGAACATAAAATCGTTTCCATTATTTTCAGCCTAAAACGATTGCAATATTGACTTGGATTGTAAACCTTGACGGTGATTGTCTTTTATAAATAGTCGTAAACCAAAAATCTTTATTTCCTATTTTTAGAATTCTCTTGTTTGGCACTGTGTGTCAATTTTAGCGTAAGCTCGAAATATGTAAGTTTAGCGGAAACGTTATATGGCGCATTGCGGTGATTGTTTTAGACTTTTCATTTTCTTAAACCGTAGACTTAGACGCAAATTATTTAGTTTTTAAAACATATTTTGATCAGTTCGCTTTCTCAATCCGTTACACGCAATATTTCATTAAGTTAAAGGAAGTATTCCATTATTGTTCGATTTCTCAAGTAGTTCTATCAGTTGTAGCATTTGCCAGAGACCAATTCAGTGAAATCCTATTTTTAGTTCGAATTCTCAATCAGTGTGGGGCAATTAAAACTTTTTAATGAATCAGTTGCAGAATTTTGAATTGAGATCAGTTTGATTTCACAATCAGTTGCAGCATTTTTATTTATTTTTTCATACTTAAGAGGCAAATAAGTAATGTTTCCATATTCAATCGTATAAGATGAGTTGAGGCCGAGTCTCGAAATGTTCTGTTCTGAACGACATCTATGCTTGTCCGTCCACACCAAGATATGTCATAGGTGTTTTGTTACAGTTACTACAATGAAGGACACTTTGAAAAAAGTGTCCTTTGTTTGAAAGATATCATTATCGGCCTCGTGTTTCATGTACGGTAAAATTGTTTTTATTTTGAACTGATTCTGATATAAATTTTTAACTGATTGAAAATTTGCGTCTTTAATAATCACTACAAAATCAATATGAACTATTAAAAGTATTTCATTAGATTTTATATTGAGGTCTGTATAACTGACAATTGTGACATCGAACTGCATGAACTAAAAATATTTCAACTGACCGAATATTTCCGCCTAAATGACTGAAAAACCAAACTGAACTGAAAACATATTGACTGCTTACATATTGTGGTCTCAAATTCTAACTGATTGAATGCGACTGAGCTCGGATTGAACTGAAAATATTACATCTGATTCATTGAACATTTGGGTCATCAAGCTGAACTGAAATATTTCCTCGGGTTAGTTGGGAACTAAAAACGAAAACTTGTGCCAGAGTGACATATCATTTTCAACGTGATTGCATATTTTTTTGAAACTCATTGCGAAAAAACAGTGGGATCTCTGTTTATACGGTCACCCTTACGTGAGACTTCGGAAACTGTTCCTTTTATGCATACATTCAGTGCAAGTATAATTGCCGCACGGAGGACGAGTTCTCTATTCGGTGGCTTACTGGTAAATCAAAACTTGAGCAGCCAGGATTTTGATTGACCTCCAAAACAGTAGTACAAATGTAATAAATACTGAAATTGAGTGTACAGAATGGTGTATTGTCATTGCGCCCGATGTTAAAAAATTATGCATGTGTGGCTTGTGACTTGTCGTTAAAGTTGTTGTCGGTTATCACCTATCGTCTTCTTGAGCACATTGTGTCAACAGAACGGTAGCATGACAGAGGTGGCCGTTGAATAGAGACATTTAAAAGAAAAAATAAAGTATTTTACATGGTAACTAAATGATTGGAAAATATTGAATTGAACTGAACATACCGCTACTGACTTTTGTCAAATTCACATATCTTTTTACATCTGATCGAAATTTTTCATATAGAGACAAATAATTCTGGACATTAAAAAGTGGCCATTTTATGAAGGGTGGCCGCTTAATAGAGGTTCCACTGTAAAGATATTTCAGCTAATCGAATATTGCATCTTACTGATAGGGAACTCAAGCTGAACTGAAGTACTTCCCCAAATTTAAAATTGGGAAGTAAACGAGTGGAAAATTTAATTGAACGAACTATGCCGCAACTGAGTGAAGATTTTTGAAAAGTTTAATAATCAGATTCACATATCATTTTACAACTGATTGAAATTCTCACTACTGATTCAGTTGTATTGAATAATTGAATCTAACCAGTTGTATGTTCTGACAATATTTGATAGATCTAGACCTTATATAAAAAACATCTTTGCCCAACTTATCAAGATATCCTTTTCAGTAACCGAGTGATAAATTAGCATGACTGAAATGTCTGTTCTTTTATGGTTATGTTTCAAATTCCTGTTTGACGTAATGAGAAGCATAGAAGTTCTTCCGCGTTCTGAATTGTTGATAAAATCCTATTTACTTAGGTCTGGAAAAATCGGTTGCATCATGGAGCCCCCGTCCGAGCACTGAAAAAAGCCTTTCCCACCTTTTTTTTATTTTCGAAGCTTTAACCAAATCCGATAGAGTTTTGTAGCCTTGAGAAACTACACTTTTTTAATAAGAACAAACTTAATGAGAGCAGTGAGACTCAAATCCCGTAAAAAATAAGAAAAGATTAAGAACATTTCGATGGTGAAATGAAAATGCATTGAAAAATGATTTTTTAAATGATATTACATTTACTTTTTAATACAAATATTCTCAATTGTAAGAAATAGTATGGTGTAAAATAAACATGTATTTTAGTTAACTAGTAGTAGCTATTGCTAAGTGCCAACGAGCAAGACAAAAACTTAATAAATTTTGAAGAATTTTTGAACGCAGTCACTCAGTATGTCCTACAGCCGGACATGGTCTTCAAATTGCAAATTACTAAATGTCCGGCATTCCACATTTTTGAAATATATCTCCTTAAAACTTACCCATATTCAATTGAAAATGTTTAGAGTTTATTTAAAAGCCTCAAGCGCTTGCACACGAGCCAAAATTTTGAATTTTATGTTTTACGTTGGCTCTGTAAATAGTATGCGAATCATCCAAACGTGACACAAAAACTTTTGCCATACGCTACCGTTTAGAGTTTATTTAGATGCTTCAAACGTATATATACGAGCCAACGTAAAACACAAAATTCAAAATTTTGGCTCGTGTAGAAGACAAAAAATAACTGCCGGTCGTTTAGTAAATTGAAGATTGTGTCCTACATTGTCTGGCGAAACGTTTCCCAAATGTCACGTTATAAATTCGATATTTTGGCTTGTTGTGCAAGCGCTTAAGGGATCTGAATAAACTCTAAACATTTGCAACTGAATATGGGTAAGATTTAAGGAGATTTATTTAAAAATATGGACTGCCGGACGTTTATTAATTTGAAGACCATGTCCACCTTTTCTGAAACATCGTAAATTTGTGTCACAACGACAGTTACAGTTAAAATTTTAAAAAAATATAAAATGTATTCTGGTTAAAAATTTTAATAATTATAAGCTTTCGACTGTTCTACTATAGCCCTAATCAGTTAAAAATGAAATAAAAAAGTCGCTGATGATTATGGAGCAACTATAGAATACAGGGCCACTTAGGTCTACTATTGTTCTTGATTTGAATTGCTCAGATATTTTTAAAGAACGAGGTATGCGCAGGAATTTATTACCAAAAATGGTCCTGCATTCTCAGAAATGAACGTGAAAAGACGTTTTGTTTTTTTTTACCTCCAAGAACTTTTCAAAGAAATCAACACAATTCCGCTACATGACTCCAACTTACCAAGCCCAAAGTAAAATGGAAGGTTATCAGAACAAATAAACCTCGCAAATGAACGCGGAAATAACGTTTTGACTTACTTTAATATTCTTACACTACATCTCTTATAAGCATTCGAGATTTGTATCGCACGAATACTATCTTCATACGGCTCTATGACGCTGCCGCCTCTTAGTTTGCTCGGCAGGCTCGTTGGCAATAAATGAACCCGAGCAGCTTTAGCGGACTATTTAAGACTCTCAGTTGTCACGTTTGTACTTGCTTGTAAAGCGCATTTAAACATCTATATGGTTAAATGCGCTTTATAAATTAAACATCATCAATATTATCATCATGAAATTACAGTCGAAACAGTTCGAATGACTTACCTGGACGATTACGCAGCCAACGGCGGTACCCAGGCAAACAGGAAACTGAGTGGAGATGAAAAAGCACCTGCAGCTGAAAACAAGAAAGAAGTGGTGTTCGACATTGGACCTCCTGATTCTCGTAGATCGTCTAATTCTGTTTTTGTACCTGATGAATCAGACCTTGAGGATGACTCGACCACTGATGCAGGACTGGATTTGGCTGATTTAACTACAACTGCGATTCCTAGGTACACAAGACTATTTTTTGTTTTCAAAAGTCGTCGCCTACCCCTCCACCACCACCACCACTACCATCTCCTCCTCCTCCTCCTCCTCCTCCTCCTCCTCCTCCTTCTCCTCCTCCTTCTCCTCCTCCTCCTCCTCCTTCTTCTTCTTCTTCTTCCTCTTCTTCTTCTTCTTCTTCTTCTTCTTCTTCTTCTTCTTCTTCTTCTTTTCCTCCTTCTCTTTCTTCTTCTTCTTCTTCTTCTTCTTCTTCTTCTTCTTCTTCTTCTTCTTCTTCTTCTTCTTTTCCTCCTTC
>JAPEIX020078276.1:0-10876 GCA_026122405.2 Zoanthus sansibaricus | reverse complement strand
CATAAAAATAATAAAGTTCTGTGTAGAAATAACTTTGGTCTTAGTGTAATTTTGAGATAGTTTTACAAGTAAATAAAAGTGCTTTTAAATATGCTCTGATGATCATTTTCCATCGCAAACTTTATTTTTTGTTCATTACTATTATAATCAAGTGGACTTTGTGGACCTTTACGGCCATTGGGGGGATGGAGGGGGGGGGGGTGCGTGCGTGCGTGCGTGCGTGCCCCTGCGTACGGGCCTGCATTGATACGAAAACATCGAGCAACCGAGTACTTTAGAGAATTTTACCATGAAGAACAACTGGCTGAAACGGTACTTCTGTGTTTTTACTGTGCTCATTGCGAACATAAATTACAAATTTCTTTTGAGCATAAAATGTCTTTGCAGTCCAAACCTTAATGCCATTAAGACGGACTTCTTGTAGTTATCTCCGTTCCTCTTTCTAGCGTTCGGTTTAAAGGTTATTAACAGTTCATTGAGTTGTTACATCGATATTTCTTCAATGTTAATGGAAACAGAATCCGCTGTAGAAACTGGTAAAATGCGAGAAATGTTGACAGGGTACTTTTAGTTACTTTACATGTATTTTCGGAGCCTTTTCCCTCCAGAAGCTTTAAAATCTCGTTTTTTAGCAGCGTAGCAAAACCCTTTCACCCGCAAGCTTCGAAAACATCACGGCACAATCACGCCATCCGCCTCAGCCACGTTTCGCTCACGTGCTTTTTCTTTGAAATTGAACTCACAATAGATTCGCCTCGTGCAATGTATCCCAATCGTGATACATTTGATGAAAATGTTTCCCGATCGGGATACATTTAAATTTATGTAAGTACACGTGATCACCAATCAGCCAATGAGACTCGTTTCTAGAGAAAGGGAAACTGCGGATGTATAACAATTTAGATTGATACTGTTGGACAGTAGAGGATACCATTATGGTATAAAGATCACTTGGGATAAGCTATTTACAAAGAATAATCAAATGCGTGTTGGTATGGACCCAAGGTATGGATAAGTAATATTTTAGATTAAAACGTTAAACAATGGATGCTTCCCATACAGACAGAAATATTTAAAACAGTGTTTTTGTTTTAATACTTTATTCTGCGCCTTCTGGTATAATTGATTGTTATTTACAGCGTCCGGGTACCGATTATATGATAGTACATTATTCGATTTTATCTTACCAATTTAAACCAACCATTTACTGAAACAGTGCATTACAGTAGTAGTAATATTATTATTTGTGTCTTTTACTTGCCATGTTTTGTGTTTTTGTATTATAAGTTACACCATTTAAGGTAATGGTGAAACTTTCAAAGTCAAATATGTTCTTTGTGTTATCAATCTCTATCTATCTTTTGGTGCAAAGGGCACAATTTTTATAGGGGAATGTAAAGGCGAAACCGTAAACACTGACGTATGTCCATAGTTAAGTGTACTATTTACACGAATTATTATTTAGTATCAAGTACCGCTGACTCAGTCCATGTTTCGCTGTATCAACTTTTAAATTTGCCTTGTCTTGTTAGGTAAAAACAGTAAAGACGGTCGGTAATTTTACTTGAGTCGATACAATTGCTAAGTCTTTCCCACACCTGTAAAATAGAAATTAATATATATTTTTTTTAATTACTAAAAAGGTTTATAGTAGAAGAGGGAGATCCGTTAAAACTTGATAGAATGCTACTAAAATGCAATTCTGGATGTTTCACAAATGTATCTGCATTATCTATTAAACTATAAAACTTTTCCTTCTATGTTCACTTCTTTGGTTCCCTCCTTCCTTTCCTCCCCCCTTTTTTCCTTCCTTCTTCCCTTCCTTCCCTCCTTTCTTCTTCCTTCTTTCTTTCCCTTTTCCCCATTTTCTTCCTTTTTATCTATCTTTCTTTCTTTTCCTCCTTTCTACTTCCTTCCTTGCTTCCTTTTCCTTCCTTTTTTACTTTCTTCCATTTGTTTCCTCCCTCCTCTCTTCCTCCTCTTTTCCTTCCTTCCTCCCTTCTTTCTTTTTTTCCCTTCTCTCCTTTCTTCCCCCTATAAACTTCCTTCCTCCCCTTTTCCTTCCTTCCTTCCTTCCTTCCTTCCATCTTCTCTTCTTTCTTTCGCTCCCTCCCCCCTTCCTTTCTTACTTTCTTTAGTTGATTCTTCAGATCGATTTCGATTATCAGCTTTACAACCGTGAAAATATTTTACTCACCCATGATGTTTTGAAGCCATTGAATATATGAATCAAAATGACTTTTTGAACTTTTACTCCAGCGAAAGTTTTCATTTATCAGAATACACATTCAAATGGTTTGGTAGGCACTTTCACACAAAGAACAGACACACAGAGAAATTTTTGTGCCTTTCAAATAAGTTTTAATTTTTTTTTTTTATGTACAATTGTAGCAATTTGCGACGTTTGTGTTCGGTTTTTCTGTTTGACTTTTTTAAAAATGGAATTAATAAACCTTTGTTAGATTTACTGAATACCGGATTTAAAGTAGTTGAATTTTGGATTGTTTTGTTTAATATGTGAAAACAAGTGTATGTTCTAAAATATATAAGAAAAGTTTATTATGTATTATTTTTGTAAAATAAAGTGCATTTTAACCACATATTTTTATTGTTTTGTAATTTAATTGTGCCATCTTTACCTTGTCGCGACGGTTGACGAAAGCTCGCCTTTCGAAAGCTTTTTCTGTGGTATCCACCTCTAAGGAAGCGCCTTCGATACCAACTCCCCCACCAACGACTCTCGGCTGTATGGCTCTCCAGCGTAACCATGATCAGCATCAGGAGCAAGGCTACCACGGGGAGTTTAACTTTCATAGTTTCGGAAGTTTTCTGAGGAGTTACACGAAATAAGAAACAAGTAAGCTTTTTTCACGAGTTGTGTCGATGTATCTCAGATATTTAACAAGACTATTTTTTTTTCGTTTTAATCTATATATAAGGACAATGACTGTTTTTCGTGTACTTTATCGATATGCATGGCACTCGATAGCTTCTCACTCGACTGCGAAAAATGGTTAGAACAAACGCATGCGCTCTAAACAATTATACTAGGTAGAAAGAGAACAGTGACATGATATAAAGGGAACCCCAACGACAAAAACAACCTCGAACCAAACAACTTGAAGACAAACTATTTTTTGTTTGTTTACTTGCATATGAAGTGTAATAAAAAAAAATAACAATTTATCTTCAGAAAAGCTTGTTGAAACCCTCGCTTTTGAAAAAGCACAATTATGATTCAAACTCGGATTATTATTGTTGTACAACAAATAAAGTCGCTCATTATAACCTCCTCTTGCTTTTGTTAACATTCTATCAATATGTGGTAATGCCTAATGGGTGTTTCGAAACTAAGCAAAATAATTTGGCGCGTGAATTATAACGTTAATTTCTTAAAGGTCTAAGGTATGAATTAATTTTTTAACCTAGACTAAATCTTGAAGCAAACAATAAATTAGGAACTGTAGTAAGCAGAAGTCCGGTTTTAGGCCGATAAATAAACATATGATGACACTTTTTTGTCATCAAACCGTACTTAGGAATTTAAATTTAGATGCAAAAAAAGGAACACTTTATCGAGGAGTTCAAGTCTAAATGAAAACAGAACACCGTACTGTGGAATTTAGACTTAGGTTAATTCAAAGGGAAAGAAAGTAAAATGTCCTTATGTAAATCTTTTCATTTACATATATAATTTGTGTGGTCGTAATCTATTTCGGAAGAGAAAGACACTTTTCTAAAAGATATATTTTTTTAAATTTGAGTTTAGTTAAACTCATCATTAAGTTAATAGTTTAGTGTTATTTTGTTTAATATGAAAGAGGGTAGGAGTCATAGTAAAAAGGAAAAAGAGAGCTGGGTTAATTTTAAGAAGATGAGATTGTGAGTACTAGGGCGGCTTTTGGGGAGAAGATGTGTTGTATTAAGAACAAGGAAGAGCATTAGCAAAAAGATATTAGGATAAATTAAGTACGAGGATGGGTATCGAAGATAAGGTTGAGAGGAATAAGGAACAGTATGGATATTGAGGAAAAAGTAGGTAGGATTAGGGACGAAAATGGGTATTGAAAAAAGGTAGGTAGGATTAAGGAAAAAGAAGGTTATTGAGAAAAAGGTAGGTAGGATAAGGAACAGTATGGTTATTGAGGAAAAGTTAGGTAGGATCAGGGACGAGGATGGATGTTGAGGAAAAGGTAGGTATAGGATTAAGGAATAGTGTGGTTATTGAGAAAAAGGTTGGTCGGATTAAAGACGAGGATGGTTATTGAGGAAAAGGTAGGTATAGGATTAGGGATGAGGATGAATATTTAGGAAAAGGTAGGTACAGGATTAAGGAACCGTATGGTTATTGTGGTAAAGCTAGGTAGGATTAGGGACGGGGGTGGATATTGAGGAAAAGGTAGGTAGTATTAAGGATGAGAATGGAAATTGAGGAAAAGGTAAATGAGATTAAAGAACATTATGGTTATTGAGGAAAAGGTAGGTAGGATTAAGGAACAGTATGGGTATTGAGGAAAAGGTAGATAGGACTAAGAACGAGGATGGGTATTAGGGAGAAGATATGCATGTAGATTAGTGAAAAAGGTGGATATTGAGGACAAGTGTTGGTAATAGGGAGAAAATGAGAAGAAAGAAAAGGGTGGTTTTTAGGAAGAAAAACAGAAAAAAGACAAGGATTGGTTTTAAGGATAAGTTGAGAATTAGGACGACGCCGCGTATTAAGAAGGTGGGAATGTGAGAAAAAAAAGCAATGTTGCGTACTAAGGAGAAGGTGAAGAAATGGACAAGGTTGGGTATCAGGGAGAAGACGAGATTGTATGTACGAGAAAGTGTACATGTGTCACGATGAAGGTGAAAGTAAGGAGAAGGTGTTTAGTAGGTAGAAAGTTGGCACGAAAAAGGTTGTGTATTGGCGTGAAAATGAAAACTAGATTGGTATAGGGTAAATTAGACGAAGATGAGATTTAAAGTGATGATGAAGATGCGAACGAAGACGAAATCTTGATCAGTTTGAAAAAGAATATGACGAGAATCGGATCATGACTTAAAAACAAACAATAAATTAAGTGATTAAAATAGCAATAAGGATAAGATAATTGATAAGGAATAATCAGTTTAAAAAGTAGCTTAAATTGTAATATTAATCTTTATTATACTATTGAACAAGTGCCACACAGAAAATTGGTACTCAAATAAACTGCACGTGGATGTAATCAAACGCAGGACTGTATCAGGGCTTTTTATTCGCTATTTCTTCTGATCATCAACTATATATCATTATATGCCTTTTTTTATCTAACTGTAATTGGCGAGAAAAAAAACGTTTTCATGATAATATTACAGACAAAATGTGTAATCCGGTCTACCCCAATCAGATGTTGTTCACGCATAGATTTGCATCGTGTTAGTAGGGCAACGAGAGGTATGCATTTCCAGACAGCTGCAAGAAGGATACTTTAAAAGATTCATTGATCTTTTCTTTTATAATACCTGGTACCCAAACAATATTTTTTACCAGCATTGAAAATTACAACTTCTTCACTTTTAAAACGTTTTCAGGCTTTGATTTTGATTGTTCGCTGATCACGCACTGTAAGCTGATACTTGATCGATCACGGTATATATGATACAAAAATGACCTGGCTCCTACCGTGCATTCTATTTAGATCATATGATTAAAACTTATTTGAATTTTAAAGAATTAAACATTTTGCCCTTCGTAAATTTTATAATGAAGTATACATCGTTTCGAGAATCATCACATAAACTTTTATCAATTATCCCAATAAAAGCAATTATTGTGCGAAGATCAACCGCACAAATTTAAGCATAAGAGTATGGCAATAACTTTTAACAACAAAAAGTATGGAGCTGTTGCAAGGAACATTATGCGTTCCATGACAATCGTCTATCGTGAGGTATACAGCGATAAAACTTTTCGATTTCAAACATCACATGAGGATACAAGTTTTTCAACTATGTATTTTATGCTTGGAAATGTTCCAACGGTGCATGAATGCGTTTTTTTAGTTGTTTGGTAAATGAAATTTTTGACGCAGGTTTTATAAAGAAGAGGCAACGTTATTGTTATCAATCCTATTTCCCCATTCTTAGAGTATAAAGTATTATTAATAAAAGCCAACCTTTTTACTTCAAGAACAGAGAAATAGGTCTATGAATATAAATATTGTTACGTGTATTTCAAAAGGAGTGTGATAATAGTTTATGCTAACTCAACTGTATATTAAATCAAGCAGTTAATTTTAAGTTCGTGCTAAAAATGTTTCAGTTCAATAAATGAAAACTACACAATACGGTTATGAACAAGTGTTTCGACTTTGGCCAACACATAAATTCCTGAATGAACAAAATGTTAAGCTCTGAGTTTTTGTACTGTTCGTTGAACAATAACTCGATATCAGGATCTTTGAGATCTTTAGAAACTCTTTCCCAACGATATTCTCTTTTTATGACCTTTATTTTTAAAACACAATTTAGGTTTTGCCAAACTAAATATGATTTGCCCACCGCTTCCGTTGAACTGATGGCATGAAAGACCACATTGCATTCTGTTCTAAGTGGTTGATCAACCACACCTCATTAAATCAGTTTTTGCAAATAATATTATGTATTTAGTCTATCTATCCTTAGGCTTAGTAGAACATCTTCAATATAAGGTTTGAAAACAAAATTTCGCAGTTGTCAAGTATAAAACCTACCAGTTTCTTTCCCAAAAGCATGTGTTTGTTCATTACTTCTCTGCATGCGGATTAAATCGCAAAGGAAATATTGCAGGAAAAATAATTAAATTATCATATATCTATACTAACTTTATTGGCATAACTTGACCCTTTCGAAATTTCCATTTATAACATTAATTATGATTTTAATTTGTGGTTTTAGAATATTATTCGTCACATTTCAATCGATGGAGCTATGCATTGACACAAGGACTAAGGTTTAACTGACTAAAATTTATTCAAAGATAAGATTTTTTTTTTAAAAAACTAAAAAGGAACAATTTTATTATTATCCTCAAGTTAGCGGGTAATTCTTTACGTGACTAAAATTCGTTAGTTGTACTATTGCAAAAGCATGCGTAAGCCTCCCTGTGAGCGGTAAAAGTTTTAATGACTTTGAAGTCACGATAATCTCTCATGTTTTCATGTTCTTCACTTATCTCATTTGTATTGCGATGGTAAAAACGTGGTTAGATTATCCAATTTTTGTAAACAAAATGTAGAGCTTGTTAGGACTTTAAAGTTGGTTGGCCTTTCAAATTAATCTGATTAGGACTCTTCCCATTTTGTTAAGTGTTAAACAAACAAACAAACAGATAAACAAAGAAAAATAAACGAACAATTAAATTGGTTGTAAGTTAAAACTAATCTTACCTTCAGCCGATCAACTGCAGTTTGAGTAACCAAAACGGATTTATTTTTAAATAGCCAGAGGATACTTTTGACTCTTTTGATTTAATACGGTACGATTATTCGTTGATATTAGTATCCGACTTCTCACAGAAGGAAAATCTTTGAAGTTCCACTCGGTTGTGAGCTAAATACACTTTCTTTTCCTGAGAAGCAAAACTGATCAGAGGCGCGAAGAATACGGTGTCCTCCTTGTGTAACAGAAGAGTTCATTGTTAAAAACAGCGCCCGCCTTATATATCCGAAATAGTTTTGATTGGTTAAGACGTGAAAGTAATTGATGACTTCAGGCGGAAATTATAGTTTTTGATGAAACCTTCCCATCAAAGTCGAACAAATTCATTTTTTATGTTATCTAAAAAACCTCTGGGATGAGCTTAATCTATGATATCCGATGGAGCCTCCCACATTTGAAGCATTAGAAATTCCATGTATGACTTTAAGAAATAGTGATAAACCTAATCAACTTTTCACAGAATTGATCAATAAACAGTTTTCGTTTTGCAACATGAAAAATAAATGCTGTTTGGTTACCCGACCATATTTTGTTTCAAACTTTGGGGTTTTGCTAACTTTGATTTCATGCTGGTATGACGGCTGACAACCTGAGTAATTCACTCGTCACCGGGTGATTTATTACAATTAATTTGTTAGAAGGACATCCAACACGCATCACAGGAGATATACGTCGCACTTTATTATATTTAGAACAATCGAGGCCTTCGTCAGTATTCTACCGTAACCAGTTTGATTTGAATTCTTAAACTGACAGTCAAATAAAATTTTACTGGACTCAATAATTAAGCAGCTTGACAGCTTTCCAATCAAACAGAACAAGCAACCTGATTAAGTTCAATTATGGTTTTAGTTGAAATTCAGTACTCGCGTTTCCACTGAAGTTGAGGCCATTTCTCTAATTTGCTTTAGAACGGGAAGCGTAAACGTGGCATGGGAATGTTATGTAGAAATGAAGCGTAACGGCTGATTGCCAGCCACTCTGCACTATATTGACCAGGAACTCTTCCTGTAATATTGTAAAGTAGTTTTCAGATATGATTTTGATGATTTGTTAAATAATATCAAAAAAGCTTACCAAAAAGAATGAAAGAAAAATTATTGAAATAACCTGTTCTCACATGTAAATGACTAGTCAGACGCTAGTACTACGTTATTGTGATAAAACAGGCTTTACATAGAACTGGCGGATAGATAGATTATTACTCGAAGTTTATCAAGGTTGATAGAAGAAGATATAAAAGTATCCTTGGCTGGGTTGGTCTTCAGGTTTGGAATATCAAATGTCTTTGAGTGATGTAAAGAGTATCTATTATTCAGTTTCTGTAATGGTGATAGTAAATGGTGCAGTCTATGAATCTTATCTTTGAGAATGTTGTCTATCTACGCGGGTAAGTGGGTATGTTAGAACAGGCTTTACATAAAACAGTTATTTCCCTGTATGTTAGAACAGGTTTTACACATTGAACTACGTAATACGAGCATCATTTCGCATCTGTTACTGTTAGGAAAAAGAACACTTGAGAAATATAAATGTATATTAAATTTCACGTTCAATTACTAGCTGGATACAGATAATCTTTTAATTTTAGGAACATTCTTTAAAAGTAAAATATAAAACTTTTAATTCTCTGTTACGTTCTATTACCAAGGAATCGATTACGTGCCATTTAGTGTACCATTCATCAATTACTGAGAGGAAAAATAACAGTTCAGTGAGATAAAAAGCGGGACTGAATAACTATTTTAACAAAATTATTGCCAGTCGATAATATCATTTTTCCTTTAGTAGTTTTTGGTAAAGGTCAAGATCATCAAAAGGCCCCAAAACATCATAAGTCCTTCGTTTTTAAAAGGGATTAAATGTTTCTTAATGGCGATTTACTAAAACTGTTCCTCGCAAACAACCAAACAGGCTTAGTAACTTTATATTGTATATCTTTGTACCACAACAAAAAAACAAAAAAATTATGTCACATTTCAGTTACGTATTAAAATATAACATTTAATTGCCTAAAGATCTAGGACGGAAATTCTAAGTCGCAATCAATTAATTTGATAGATAAATCTTGCTCAAAAAATTAATGTTTACGAATTTTGTTCATCTTCCGGATTACTCGAGTAAAGGACAAAGTACAATGCACTAAGATCGAATATACTAACATAAATTGAGTTTTGTAAACAGCTTTAGCAAAAATAATTGTTATTCAGATTATTCCGTTTGTATACCCCATGGCGTGATTTGAATTGAAAAATACTGGATTTTTTTTCCAGATCTAGATCTAGAGCATGCATATTTTTTACAAAAAGAACGTACTAAGATGAAACGCTATTGTTGAAACTGTAATTTTGTGAAGTAGAATTGGAAATCTCAACACGTTATTGAATTACGACTTGGGAACTTGATAAAGGTATGTCACTGTGTTGCCAATATGAAATTTTACATTTTAATGCTCTCGGAATTTTTTAGCTGCAAAAAAAAGGACTCTTATCGCTCGTCTATGAAAACATTTACAAGGTATAGTTACTTTTATCTAACAAGCTATTTTCTTTTTCTTGTGGTTAAACATATACTTTTAAACGAATTATAACTCATTTAAACATTACAAAACTACTGAGAATCATATCATATCGGAGATTTCTTATACAAACTCACGCGGTAAAGCATTTTAAAATCAAATTCAGGTCTTCGTTATTATACTGGCTTTTTGGCTAGCAAACGTTTGTAATCTGTTTACTTAAGCCAGGTATTAAAATTGCGGTTCCGCCTTCATCTACAAATCTAATTAATTAATTTATGTTGAAAGGCCATTATTTTAACTTATCACAAAAAGAACATATGGTGATACACGCAGAAATTTGCAATTACAGCAGTTCCCATTTATCACTTATGGGTTATAGGTATTTTTATGTTGTTCTGACTAATTTTTTTTCGAACTTTAAATATATTTTTTTATTTTGTAGCTTATTTTTTACGTCACTGAATATCATATGCTTTTGACGAATGTTTGGCAGACATTTTTGCACATGGTCTCGCCTTCTAATTAGAGTTTCACATAACTCTTTTAAACAATGACTGTACCATATTTTTGCTCCACTAGTAACAACTTTTTATGCTGAAATTAACGCTAGTAATATCAAGTTTATGCATGTCGCGTGCTTTGTTTTAATGCTTTTACCAGCTTAAAAAGCTGCTTTATAAGAATTGACAAAATGATGAATTCTCGGCCATTGAACCAATCCTTAAATACTTTCAATCCTAAATAGCTTTGGCTGCTTTGGACATTACTACGTAATGCGTAGTTTAGGTCTCAAGTTGACGTCGAAAATTTTAGCATTCAAAGCACAGGAGGATTAAAAAATAGTTCCCTTATCGTGAACCTATCTGAACACCATGCCAGTATAAATGTTAAAAGTGGAGAGTATAATCT
>JAPEIX020078234.1:0-10876 GCA_026122405.2 Zoanthus sansibaricus | reverse complement strand
AGGATTCAATGTAAATATATTATTTAATACACCATGTTTGTCCAAAATATTCCCTAATCCCTATCTTTTTATCAATAAGGATGTCTTAAAACACTTTACAATAGAATTTATGGTTAAACTGAGTTTTTCTAGAATTGTGCCGACGTTTCCACAGTGCTACTGTCGTTGTCAAGTAAAAGAGCGGATAAAAAACTGATTTTAATTATAAAATACACTTATATAATTTAAAAACAATAAATTCTTTGAATTGAAATACTATCATAAATGTTAAAAATTGAATAAATACTTCTTTAAGAATGGAATCAGCATATTTAAACTAGTAGTAATAGTCTTAAAAGAAGGCTTAAAAGAACCCACACACGTCTTGCAAAGAGTAGGGTAGTGATCCCGGTGTTGTGGTCTGTTTCTTAAACTGAGGGCACTTCTTATTGGCTGCCAAATTGCGCTATAACATGTGAGCCGCTCAAGCAGACTTTCTAAGAACCTCAACTGTTCAAACCTGTATTTACTTGTAACGCGCTTGGAGCTTTATACGATAAGCACTATATAAATATTGTAAATATTGTAAATCAATTATAAAAGTTTACGACTATAAGTGTAAATTTAAAAAAAACTGAAAACAACATGGAAATACTGGTAAAACTAAATAAAATCTTTTGCACTTCATTACAAATATTCCATATCCTTAGACAACTTTTTTCGACATAGAAAATTTTGTTTTTATCCCCGTATAATTTCATATTTTCTTCCTCTTTTTTTTTCATATCGGGTGCAACTTGACCCACCCAGGAAGATGTTCATTAGCTGATTTGCGCTAAGCCATCTCTCTCTTAGTTTCATGCCCGTTCGGGCTTCGACGTATCACGTATCCCCACGTTCCTGGGGGACCCTGTTGAAGCCACAAATGTGATAATTGACCACAAATGTAATAAAGCCCTCAAATGTAATAAAAATTGACCACAACTGTAATCAAATTGACCACAATTGTAATACAATTGACCACAACTGTTAATAACACGGTGGCCCACAAGGGTCATTGTTGTATTCGCGTGTTCTGTTCTTTAATTCGCACGTTTCTTTACTCAACTCTCACGTTCTGCTTACATTTCGCATGCTCTGTTTTCAATTGAGCGTTCGTTTAGTGATTCTCACGTTCTATTTACATTTCGAGTATTCTATTGTTATTTAGCATATTATATTCTTTTACTCAACTCGCACGTTCTTCTTTTATTTCGCGTGTTCTACTAATTCCATCATTTTTGCTGATGTCAACTACACTAATGACTAAAAACAACTTTTTAGGGATACCCAGCTGGTTGATAGTCAACAAATATTTCAAATGATGTATTTGAATCATTTGTAGTAGGTAATATACATCTATGTAAAATATGTAAATGTAATTAAAGTTGCCTTAACAATAATTTCCACATTATTTGTTCAGAGCCTGTTGTTTCCAAGGAAACGAATTTTTTAGAATAATTTCTTAGTATCTGGATAGGTTTTAAAGAAAAGTCAAAAAGTTTTGTTTTTAATTTTCAGCCATTCAAACGTTCTCTTAAGACCCAAGAAAGGAAGGAGGGTGAGTGTTTTAATCTCCCCTCCGCAGGAATTAGGTTAATGAGGTGGCTTCTTTTCGAGTATATATGGTTTTCATTGTATTTTAGGGACTTTATTACATTTGTGGTCAATTTTATTACATTTGAGGGCTTTATTACATTTGTGGTCAATTATTACATTTATGGCTTCAACAGTCCCCAGTAGGTAACTGCATGTGGAAGAGGGTTCTTCGTTGCCCTTCAGGATCTCTCTTCCCTGTTATTTTTCCACTCAAACTAAGGTCTTCAAGATCGTTTTCGTGGATAATGTGTCCAAAAAATTTAAGCTGTCTGCTTTCAATGGCTCGTGATAGCGTTCTCCCTTGCTCCGCCACTCTTCTAGAATGCCCGCGCTGATTTTAAACATAGAGAACTTTAGTGATATCAAAGCAATAGTAACCAATTCTCTTGACTTTTCCTAAACTTTATTAAGCTTTAAGTTTATAACAAAGTTTTATGTTAAAGACATTTTGCGTTGCCATGGTAAATGTTTTTCTGAGGTCAGAATTTTCAAAAGTTGAACTTTTTTATTATTTTTACTTTAATTTTATTGTTTTTAGTGATGTATTCATAAATTATCATTTCACAGTAAATGAGAAGATAATTAATGCGTTATGACGTCATTAAAGCCGTGGGCACTTTGTGTTCCCCCCTTAGTCCCCTCCGTGTAGAAACAACCTCAAAAAGCTCGTGTAAGATAGGGTTAAAGGTTTCTCCATGAAGCTAAACAAATCCAGGGGGGTACTCTATTAGTTTTTGGGTAGGGGTGTGTCCCCTAAGCTCAAAACCCTGACCCTATCTCAGACCTTTAAATGTTTAAAATTGATACCCTACCCCAGACCTTTAAGTCATAAATCATATCCTATCCCTAAGTAAACATGCGTTAAAAGCTACCTAATTGTACTATTTCCATTTTAGCGTCTTTATAGGACTTGCGTCACATCCGTGCTGGTCGGTTTGTTAATACATGAATAGATGTTATCATAACTCTCTCAACACCAGAAACTGAACCCTATGCCAGACAATTAGATCCCTGACCCATGCCAAATTTGATACCCTATCGCACACCTCAGGCAAATATCCCAGTCTCTAGAGCTCGAAAACCGTACCCTATAGGGCGGCACATACCCGTATACCTCACGTAAGTACATCTCCCCTCCCATCCCTTTCGGTAATTCTGTCCCGGTGGAATTCAGAACCGTGAGAAAGCAATCCTGTGAACAAAATTTATATTACGTATTTACTCGCTACGAACTGATGTATTTTAATAGTTGCATTGGCTATGGCAGTGTCAAGATATGTTTGCTATAGAAAGTGATAACTGATAATCTGCTTTCTGGACCATTTGATTTAGTTTTTGTTTAAACAAGGACTTGAATAAGAAACAGAAACCGAAAACCTTACTTAAGCTTTTAAAATGCTTTTATCGAACTAATATTATATAATAAATTCAATAGAGAATTACGAGAATAAGACTTATAAAAGTTTCTTCATATAAAAAAAATGATAAATATATATTGTTTGTATAGATAATCACATGATTTCGAGTGCAATTTGGAATAAATAAGCACGAGTAAATTTTTCAAAGACCAACAAAAGTGCACGAGGACGTAGGGCGATTCCCATCTCGATGAGGTTCAGACGGTTTTAGCACATTTCAAGCGCTTTACATTTATGAAAAGAAAACTCACATTACAATAATTAGGAAAAGTAAATGTTCAATCAGAATCATCCTCAATAATGAACGCTCGGCGCTTACAAGAACTGGGCTGTCGTTTTGAAATCTCAGGAGCTCGCTTCGAACGGAGACGTACTCTACTGTATTTGGGCTTTTGGAAAAGTTTTTTAGCTCTTCAATCGCTGTTTCGCTCGCAAAACCAAATCGTTTGGTGAAAACCCCGGTCATTTTCCTTCGCGTCTTATCTCAACATTTCTGCCAATATGTTACTATAGAAACAGCTCTAATCTGATTGGTTCTTGTTTTTTGTGTGTTTAGCCAATCAGAAAGCATTTGTAATTTGCACTCGTGTTACACATTTTGCACTCGTTTTTACAGAAGAGCTGCACTCCTGTCTCAACCAGTCAGAATTGAGTAATTTTTTCGTGTATATTAATAAATTAGTAATGATAAAATTTGTGATTGACCGCGTGGAGCCTGTGTGTTTCTGTGTCAGCGGCTGTTTGTTAAACTGTGTCTGCTTCGGTTCACTTAATTTAGTTTGTGTCTTCTTCAATGTATAAAAATCTTAGCTTCGTCAATTTAGTGCAGTGACGGCTCGAGATTCGGCGAGTAATACAATTACATTTTGAATGTTTTCTAACAATATGTGCTAAGTTTTCATGCATGCTTAAACACGAATTCTTTCGCCATCTGTCAATATTTAAATGACCCTAAACATGCTAGTCTCGGCTCCTTCTCTAGGTACTGGAGGCATAGTAACACAGACTACGTAAATTCAATTTTAAACAACGAAAAACACTAAATTATAGCTTGCCCCGACCCTCAAGTCTAAATTTAGCCAATGAAGATTCAAGTCGAATATATAATTACTTTGTTCGGTACTCACGGAAACGCCACTAGTCTCTTTCGCAGCCGTTTGTTTTCATTATTATCACGCAACTCTTCTTCTAGAGAGTAAGCGTTGCGTGACGACATTTCAGACATTCCAACCCTCCCGTCTTGGCCGGAAACCTCCCGTTTTAGGTGATTGATTCCGGCCTCCCGTTTCCTTCCTATTATCTCCCGTTTGTCATACTATGGTTGAAATTTATGCAGTCTTTTTGCATTTCCCTGTTTTCATGTGCTAAAGTGAAGTTGTACTCGTATATAATGATAAAATTTGGCATTTTTCGTTGGATGTTGCCAAAAAATGCAAGAGTGCTTGTCGAAAATATAACTTGGAGCACAAAACCTGAACGTACTTTCAGTTATAGTTGTTTGATTTGTTGGTATTTATGAGAAAGAAACCCAAATTTTCAATGTTTTATTTGTTAAAACTGATACTATTCAATTTGTATTTTTTATAAGAATATGTGACGACTATAGGCCCGCAAAGAGGCTTTCACTTGGAGTCCCAGCAAAAACCTCCCTTTTTTATAAGTGCCAGGGTTGGAATGTCTGCAAATGGTCTGCCTCTTTTCTGTTCAGTGCCCCTAAGCCTCTAAGAAACATGGATTATTTTTCTCTTAATATCACATGAAAAAGCTACAGTAAGTCATCAAATTGTTTGATGTGGCACTGGTGCCTTGAAAATTGATTTGGTACCCTATTTTGGGTGAAAATCTGGAGGCCAAATGTCTGTGTCCTTAAATTAAAGAGTTCAAGGCCTGAAAAAGAATGAGCAAAAAGAATGATTTTGTCGCCCTTCGTTAAGTCGTCCTTTGTAGTGTTAAGTAATTTCTTTGTGACATAACAAATCATATTTAATGAGTGAGATTCCAGTTAAATAATTCATGTTTGGTTAAAACATTTGCTTGTAAGTAATATATTTTCATATATAATCCACCAATTTTTCTGGTTTGCTTTTACTGCTGTTCCTGTAACGTTTGTAGTGACATAATGCACAAAATACACTAAATCTGTTCCGGTCCCAAATAACAAATAATAAATGTTCTTTATGAAAACTTGTGCAAAAAAATGCCAACACTTCTTTGAACTGCACACTTTAACTAGTTCAAAGGTCATTTTAGCTAACAGTTAGATCACAATTCATTCCCCTAATGAAATAGAGTAAGTGAGACAAAGTGCTGCTTTTTAGAAAAGAACCATAAAATATTCAGCGAGGAATCAACGTCCATAAATTCATATGACTTGTATGTCTACACCATCGTTAACCATTTATTTTTATTAGTACATTTGGCCTGGCCATGAAACCGCCTAAAATTACAATTTACTGTGTTGGCGAGAAAAAAATAACTAGACAGTAATTTTATCATTCTTGTCAAATCACAAACTAGCTTTGTGCTCATTAATTATTTAATCAAATGGGGACCTCAAAATGAAAATTTCAAAACCAAAGCACGTTCTTGAAGAATCTCCTCTATCAACCGATTTATGTCACATACACGAAACCGTCGTATAAGAAGATTCTACGTTTCCATCACGAAACACAGAGTAATCTTACAATAATTGAAAAAACACTTTTAGTCTACAAGAAGCTTGAGTACATGAGTACATATAAAAGCAATCTTGGACCATCGTAACACCTGCAAGAAACCTTCGGCCTTCTCTTCGTTAAATATTTATTTACAATTAAAACTATCTAGAATTTTCGAAAATTTGGTTTGATCGAAATGGATTTTTAATCCTTAATTAAGGAAGGATGGTGGAGCTTTACAACCATAAGCAAAGTTTTAACCGAAATTTGATATTTAAACCACAAAACGCAAATTATCCCTAGACATGTACTTAAGTGTCGCACGAGAACTCGAATCGACATGCTCTAACATCGCGCTTAAAGCATAGAAAATAAAGCCTAAAAACATCAAAAAACTAATAAAAATGATAACGACTAATTTCTTAGCACTTTTGGCACTTTTTACGTCGAGCCCAATATCATACTCGTTTTAAGTGAGAGCGAATCGAATTCAGTTAATTCGCACTTCCTCTATGCATTTCAATACGCGCGATAGCGAACACGTAGCAACCCTAGCTCGAAAACTTAGCAATCTTGAAGTTTCTTTCAAATTAAAAAAGTAAAAAAACTTACTCCTGATGATGCGTTTGAATCTTGTTCCACATCCAACTGGCACATTTTTAGTTCCCGGAGCTCGTACATCGGCTGTAATATTTCTCGCATGAGCGACTGGTTCGGCTTCCATCGCGGAAGGCACATCAACAGCTGCTGATGCGGGAGCCCTCGGATTAAAATCCACATCGTCGCTTCCCGGCCCGTTCATATCTTCTGACCAAGCACTCCTTGAGTGAGTTTTTCGTACATCTCCCATTTCGAATTCATCATTCATGTTTACACCAAGACTTGTTTGGGAACCTCCAACTCGACTTCTCCGTTTTGCTTCACTCATGATCAATTCTAAACAATAACAACTCTGGATCTGTTAAAAGCTATCAGCAAAAGCTGATAAAAGTTATCCTTTAAAACCTTCGAGTTACACAGCGTAGAACCGTCCGGCGCAAATGAAGATCAAAATTGTTTTTTGAAACGACTTGCAGGCACATTAAATTTTCATGTTCAACCATTGACAATAGTCGTCACTCATCGCGTTAATGAAGAGTTGCCACAGCAACTGAATGCGCAAGACTTCGAGCGCTCGCTGATTGCTTGTTTCTAAACTTCGGGACTCGGGATTGCGAGACGTTTGTTACAAGTGCAATATTTTATTTATTGTCCGGATTTACTTAATTCAGAAAACGAAATCATTAGCTAGGCACTTTCCTGGTTATATTCAACATTATCCATTCAACTCTTTTGAAATTAAAATTATTTGTTTTAAAATTATTCTAATGATGTTGGGCTCTTGACGTATTGAAACAGAACTGGATATTTGATCGACCAATTTGAAAGGAATTTTTTGAAACTTTGCGGAACTAAAACTTGAAAAAAAGCCGACTGGATTATAACAATAAGAGTAAATTTTTAAGCTAAAATCGAACTTTTGCGAGAGCATTTTCTAATGCACCTGTGTTTTCAAGTATGGATACAATGACATGCACTTAGGGAAACTTTGGTCATTAAAAATTTATATAATCTTTTCCCAAGACAACTCATTGGTTCTGTAGTTTATTTGTAGGAGCTGCAATAATTTTTGCACCATTACTTTTCCCATCATTGAATCAAGAGAGATAAACAGGACTGACAATTTCCTCAGGGCTCAACATTCTAGCATTCTCCTAGAATGATTTCACAAAGAGGAGATTGATCTTGCACAAAAACTAAAAGATTCTTATCATTAAGTTCGACAACAAACAAGTTAAAAATTTTTACTCATTTCGGCTGTAAAAAAAGTAAATAAGTTACCGAAAAAAATATTTTCTTATAAATAATTCCACGGCAACTTGAACGCAGTAAGGACTCTGCCGGAAGTCAGGCACTTTTAAAGTATTGACCTATATGCTTTTTAACCTTAATTTAAGGTTTGCTACTGAATGTTGGCAAAGAAAAGAAAATATCTTCGATTCCACTAGCAAGAAGTTAATCTGTTACTTTGTATGACGGGTTTTACAAAATATATTGATGTAATAAAAATGAAGTCTTGCTCAGTAATCGTTGCTGATGATATCTCATTGGGGGTTGCCAGACCAGTCTTCCTGTGTTTGAACTAAATAATTAGTTGTTTTTTTATCAGAAAGAAAATTGTGATATCCACACAGTTTGAAGTTAACAGCAGCTTCCCTTTTAAACAGGTGAAATTTAAGCGAAAAAAATATCCCCAGTACTGATAGGTGATAAATTGTATAAACTTGACGGATTTTACGACGTTTTCGTACGAGTCATTTATTTTCAGTAACGCGGTTTTAGTTCCTTTCTCTTTATAATACAAATTTAAATCAAAGTCTTTAACATATTATTAATATATCGGTGACAAAATTTGTAGAAATATCATATTGAAGACTGCTCGTTTAATCTTTTAGAGAAGAAACCCATGACATATTGGTCTGATCAGCGCCACTGACAAATTTTTCACATGAAAGATATATTCATCTACACGTTCAGTCGCCTTTGCATATCAGCAAGACTGGCTAGAATACAATGAGTTTGAAAAATGCCAAAATCAAAGCGAAATATTTGCAAAATTAAAATTAAATTCATTTTTTATCTTTTCTGCATTGGTGAAATTAAACACGCGAACAAAACTCATATACATATTGTAATGAATTTCAGAAATTAAAATTCGTTCGAATTCATCAGATAAGGGTTGTATAATTGAAGTAGAAGTTCTTTGCTTAACAATGAATTCAAAAATAATTTGGATAGTACAACCGTTTTTATTGGCCTACAAGTGTGTTTTCATAGCGCTCTGAACCAAAGAAAATAATGACGTAAACAATATGGTTGGCTGTCACCAAGTAGATAATGGAAATGATAGACGGAAATTAAAAAAAAAAATAGAAGAAAATGATACAGCTTCAAATAAGAATATCAATTCGTGACCAGAATATCAAATAGAACTTTTAAGATATAGAGGGAGAGCGTGTTTATACATAGTTTATATTCAATAAAGGTACTCAAACGTTCTTCAAAATTTATTCAAATTCTGAAGTATTTATATAAGTTTCAAACACTAGAAAAATCATGGTTTTTTTTAATAATTTTTCTGGAACAAATTTCAAATCACCATAGCAATTGAGAAGGCGGGCTCATTGTTGGCGCAGTTGGCACAAGGTCACCAGTTCGTTTCCAGGCTATGTCGAGATTTAAACAATTATGTGATACCTTTCTCGCCTCAGCTGACACAGCTTTCCATCCTTCAGGAATAGGTAAATGAAAACTAGCCGTTTGCTGGGAGCTAAACTGTGATGGATCAGTGTCCTGTCCAAAGGAGAGACCCCTGATCCTTTTAACACTACAGAAACCGGAGATAAGCGCCGCCACCTGGCACACACACGGGTCCACTTGGAGCGTAAAGGAAAGCATATAATTGACAACCCAAATTTGAAGCTTGTCGCAGTTGCGTTAAAACGTGGATAAAAATTGTCCGCATTGCATACATTGCCAAAAGCTAGCATTTTTTTGTACAAAAGTAGCTAGGGAGAGGAAATGTTTCTTTGTGGTTTTGATTATTTTTAATCTGATGTCTGCAATAAAATATAAAAGTGGTCATAGCGCAAACATTTGTCTAGATCTGTCGCTGTATGTACAAGTATATACAGAAAGATTCAAGTTCTAGCTAGTAATACAGTATTATCTAATTACACAACTGAAAATGTTACAATAGAACTAATCAAATACGGATAATTAAACGAAAAATACTAACTTTCAACAGGTTAATTTATGTTCTAATATTTACTGTTACACAATCATTAACACGAAAACCGATTACATTGCATCATTATATTTTTAAAGATAACTTTGGGCTTAGTTTGAGCAGAAAAAGAGCTGTGCGGGGCGGGGAAGGGAAATAGGGACTATGAAGGTATTTTTAGCCGATATTGAAAGGCATGATGACTTAGGGAGGGGAGAGAGAGATAAAATTTCGCAGGCACAGTGTTAAGGAAAGGGTGCGAGAAAAGCCATATTTTTACATACATAGTCATAGTATTTCATTTTTTACATATACATAGTATTTTCCAGTGATCCCTTTTTGTGTATAGGATATACCTTGTAGAACACTGATCGCATCTTCACCAGTTTCAATTAAGATTACTTCGCTCTTATTAATTTGACACAAGATAAATGGCAATAATAGCAAGTATTGTTTATACAATTTTGAAGTATAAATCATTGCCGATCTAAAGAGCAGCTGAAAAATTACACCCAGACTTTAAAGGGACTGGAAACCCTTCCGCTGTAACATACAGGGACCATTTGCTCAAAAAACAGTTATCACTAACCCAGGCTTGAATATTATCTTAGCCCATGGTTTCGTTTTTCAACCTTATAGGGAAAGATTTGAAATTAACACATTGTACTAAAGCTAAAATTTGGGTCATTCTGCCAAATATTTGTTAGAAAGTGTATCATGTGTTTTTAAATTTTTGTATTTTTCATGGTTTTAAATTATTTTTGTGTATATTGGTATCCCATTACCACCCTGGCTGACCCTGTAACGTCTACGCTAAAGAGGAAATTAATTGTTCGTTAAAAATTCGCGTAAAGGTCCTTTTATCTTTTAGATGAAAAGTATAACCCTTTAGCAATACTAAATTTCAAAAATTAAACAGATTTTTGAGGTTTCTGCTACATTTTTTGAGTTTTAAAACGTGGAAATAAGAATTTTTCAGACAGCTGACGTTTTTGACCAAGCGTTTATACTTCCGTTAAATAAAGTCCTGGTGTAATGACGTACGTATTGTACATACGAGAACTTACTTATGCAGCTTTCGGTTGAATACTTACACTGTCAACACAAAAATTTCTTCCTTTTACGGTTTAAAACATGGCGAAAAACAGAGAAACCCAGTTTTAAGCATTTTGTTTCGATCCTTGTAAAACACTAATGACAGGAAAAATATTTTACTGCTGCTACGTCACAGGTACCAGTCCCCAGCCGCTCGATCAAAATTTAATCTCCAAACTTATTTCAATTAAAAAGCATACTTAGGTGCGGAATTTTTCTTCGGTTATTCGAACTCTGAGTTCATAGATGACAATAGCTTGCAT
>JAPEIX020078202.1:0-10878 GCA_026122405.2 Zoanthus sansibaricus | reverse complement strand
GATAGATAGATAGAATGATATATTGACGAAAAGGTAAACCTAGACTCGGGCCCCCTACGGGTAGCCCGAGTAACAAGTTTACAGAAAGGAATTAAGCACTTAAGGTATCATCGATCATCAATTTTAGATATATGCTTTTAGAAATACCACCACTTACTCACACTCAATCCCCCTCGTGCCCTTGAGCAATTATACTCCTTTTTTCATAACAACGTCTTATTTTGGGCCGAAGCTGAATATTCTTATAAATATTTTGGGGATTTTAGCTTCTTAATATTCTCAGAAATGTTTTTAATATAATCATACTTAATTGGTGTACACGCTTTTTATAATTAGGCTCGGAGAAAATTTCTAGCTAGTTCTTATAAAAAATCGTGTGTTACGGCAGCATAACGTAATAAAGAAATTAAATATTAAATAAAATGTTCGTGTATTTTATTCTGGTTGCAAACAATATTGCACTATTGACTATTTCCCAATTTCATGATTCTGTGCTCTTATGTACCAAACAAAGTTGTCGGAAATTCCTCAGGCTCGGTGTGTTAAAAGGTTCTTATAAAAAAGAGTTTTTAAACTTAAAAGGCCATAACCAGAACGTACCATGGCCACTGATCTTGTTAGGCTCGTCCCAGGTGACAGTGTTAAATTGTAAAACTACCACCACTGCGAACTAAAGCTAAGCTTAGGTTCTGGTTTCTACTTGAATGATCCGAATGAGGTCATGATAAAGAAAGTGACGACAAACAGCTTGTCAACGACTGTCTTCGGCCGAAACCGAATCCCTACATTGGTTCCGAGTTATAAAATCGGACTGCAATGATTTATACTTAGAGGATATATAGCATCCATGGAAAAATCTCTTAATGGTTTTATTACAGTGCACTGTTGAACAATTACAAGGTTCGAGCTGCCAAAAACTTGAGAATCAGATGGAGTCGGCAAATTTATATTATGTCCTGCCCAGGACTCGTAGAAACTCTTTTTTACTTAAGTTACGAAAGTTAAGGGTAAGCACGGGGCCCTCTTACAGGTCAAAAGCTCCTTGCCTCAGTGAGAGTTCTTAATCAACTTTAATTTACAATATTGCCTTCCGGGCTTTATTGTTAAAATGCCTGTTTATTTGCCCTTGGAAAACATGTTATACATGCAGCAAGAATATGAAGATTACGGCGCCATATTTAGCAATACCCTCGCGCGCTTTGCTACTTATAGATATACTTTATAACATAATGCATATGTTACCAGTGGGGTGGAAGATTTAAATTAAACCGGCGAAGAGAAATCTTGTTTGTACTACTTGTCAGCAGCGTCTTTTTTTTCTCTTAACCGATTCATTGATAACACATTGACGTCACGAACGCTCTTCGCCAATTTTGTAGCGAGAAGCCTGAATATGAAACCGTTCCGTCCACATCTCAAACTTTGGAATCGTTTGTTTGAAAAGTTATATTTTCCAGCAGTGCAACAAAAAAATGTCACTTCATAGACACTTTAAAAGTACTTGACAAATCTTACATTTGTAATTCATATTAATAACAATAGTCCTTCCCGATTGATTAGTGTCTTCTAATAATAATAATATACTTTATAGAATATTGAGGCTGAAGTTGGCCATGTTATATGACTATTTTAAGAATAATGCTGGGGCTCTGATTTTGTTCAGAATGATGAATTTTGCATGCTTGAAGACAAACATTACTGATTACATGTATTGCAATTTGCACTCTAATCCCAAATGGCAATGCCGTATACAGATCTGATTGATCACCTTTGAAGCTCTTCGATACCACAGTCGTTTTAAAAACGGAAATTCCATCTCACTAATATTCCTGAAACTAAGAAATCCAATCTTCTTAAGAATATTTTCAGCCTAAAATCGGCCAAAAAAACAGAATATCCCGCCTCGGTCCGAAAAACAATATTTTTGTAAAAAGAGAGTGTAGATCTGTTTTTTAAACTTCAGGGGAAATTTTACAAAAAGATTAGCATTTTCCGGTTATTTTTGACACAAAGGTTTTACGTTTATCTTAGTTAGCGTTTACAATTTGTCAAAATTAAAACATTGCCTCCTTTTTTACGAAACTGTTTTTACATTTTGAAAATACTGCAATCTTTTTTTTTTTCAATTACCATTTCTATCCTTATCATGACTAGAGCCCATGTCAATTCAAATATCGAATATCTCATATCTTTATAGTTACACATAAACTAAATATATCAAGAATAGTAACAAAAACATATACGACAATATTCAGCCTCGGTCAAAAAATAAACGAAAAAGAGTGTAGTCCGCATAGATAAAGCAGATTCCAGTGATACCAGTAAACAGTAGCAACTAAAATCATTTCAGGCAAAAAGGCAATGTTTATAGCGGACACAATGAAGTAGCTCTATAATTTACCATAGTGAGCCATGGCTTTCATCTGAGATTAGAAAACCCAGAGTCGCTGTTAGTTATGGTCTAGTTTAGGACCAATTTCCGCTGCCAACACGTTATTTAGTAGTAACCGGTCAGTTAATATTACTAGTACTAGCGAGTATATTAAAATATTTCAAGAGAAAGTCTTCCTGTCACGGGGTCAAATCGCACCAGCTTTTACCTTTCAACAATTTTCGGTATAGTGCAATTTTCGGTATAGTGAAAAAAGGAATTTTGTGATCCCCACGAGGCTTGCCTCCCAGAGACTCAAGAACAGACCAAAGCAACGTGTACGGCTTATCTAAAATTAAAAGGTAGATTTTTCTGGTTCATGCTCAGGTAAAATTTTAAACTCAGATATCAGGATAATAACAAAACTTAATGGCAGAGCCCAGACCAATGCAACGGCTTATACAAAAGTTTTAAAAAGGTAGATTTTTGTAGTCAAGTTTCAACCCCAGATTTCAGAATAAGAGCAAAATATAATGGCAGGTTGACAAATTATCGTCAATGGAAATACGTGTTTATATTTCAAACGCCACATTTTTTTCATTACTCTCCTGAGTGGAAATCTCATTTTTCACGGATATTTTTCTACGTTCTACTCAATAATTTTGGCATTTTTATCGACCCAAATGAAAAAGATACTTTATATGGAGGTATATTTAGCAACTTTTTTATCTTAAACAAGTATGAAAGTATTTCTTTATCTGCAATGCATTTGGCGCATTAACACTCGTTTTCTATTACAAAATGACACAGAAATACTTATTTGCTCTGTTAGGGCCTAGCAGATAAACATTCTACTGCCGGGGGGTTGAGAAATAGGTAACATGCAACATCAGTCTTTCAACTTACACTAAAAAGAGTGGGTAAACGAGTTTGTATGGACAAATAGAGCCAACATGATGGCTAATTCTTTAATAATTCAGTGTAAAATAAACGAGTTTGGTTACCGATTGCGATTTTCAGTACTTACTGCAAGCACAAGAAAGACAAAGCAATTTTATTCAACAAATATTTTGACTTGAAACAATCTGACTCTTGTTCATCCTCTGGAACAGTTTGGGTTATGTCTGTTGATAATATTAACAATTTTATATATAACTCACAAGTATACACTAAGCAAAATATTTTAAAGAGAAAGGGGATCAGAGTTTACTGAAATGTCATGATGTTAATGCGGCCGTGTAGTTTGAGTGAGAATGTACTTATTATATATTTCAACCGATACTACCACCAAGTCTACAATATCATTAAAGAAAAAGAAAAATTAAAGATGTTGCATATTTTGCACAGTTTTTCTTATATTAAATAACGACCGTTACAAGTTCGGGCAACGCTTGCCGGTTGTTCCAAATTCTCTGCGGAAGTCTTTGCCTTCGTCGGCAAGTTGTCACAGTTATGAACTGAATTTGAATTATTAAAATGAAACTACCGAATTTGCCAGATAATAAAGGAAATGAACTACATTTTCTTTCGGGTTTAATCCTGAACTTTCATTTTAAGCCGTTTACAGGCTCTGTGCATTGACCCAATAAAGTTTGCCCTTTCCAAATAAAAACCTTTGCTTTTTTCAGGTTGTTCAAAGTTATTGGAAACGATAGATATTTCTAAAAAACGTGTACCTTTGATCAGAATAAAAATGTAAAGCGGTGTGTTTTAAAATATATGAATCGATCCAATTTTAAAACATTTAGATTTTAACAAAATTCCTGAAAGTAATAAAGCATGAAGCCTTCACACCAAAATATGACCTTGTCCTGGTATAAAACGAGTACCAGTAAAACTAGCATGCAGCTTTGCGTTCTGCACTAATGGATATTTAATATCTAACGAGGAGCTGGTTAGTAGTTGTAGGACATATAGACTACAATAAAACGTGAGCGTAGCCTGCGGAGAAAAAATCACTCCAGTTTTGCTCGAAGCCGATTAGCATTAACCCAGGTTTAAATATTTAACCGATGGTCCCGTTTCCAACAATAAATCACCAGGGCCAACTTGTTCAAAAGGCCATTAATACTAACCAAGGGCTAAATGTTTAACCCATGGTCTTGTTTCCCTCTCTATATACATACTGATAAAGACGGATGTTTGTTGATGCCACAAATGTAATAATTGACCACAAATGTAACAAAACCCTCAAATGTAATAAAAATTGACCACAAATGTAACAAAGCCCTCAAATGTAATAAGGTCCCTAAAGTGCTATGAAAACCATGTGTACTCGAAAGAACCCACCCTCATTTAAAGTTGGCCTTAACCTTATTCTTGCGGATCGAGGGGAGGGCGGTTAAAGCACCCCCCTTCCTTCTCTTTCTCGGGTCTTTAGATAACTTTTGAACGGATGAGAATAGTGATCCAGATGATTATTTTGAAAATTTTTGTTTCCAAGGAAATACCAGGTTCTGAACAAATAACAGGTTCTGTTTCTAGCAACTTTTTAAAACTACATTACATAATTTCATAGATGTATATTACCTAAAACAAATCATTCAAATACCGAACATTAAATATTTGCTGCCTGTCAACTCTTGATAAGGCCTTAATAAACGTTAAGGTAGCCCCAAACAGTTGTTTTTAGTGTAGTTGACATCAGCAAAAATGATGGAATTAGCAGAACACGCGAAATGTAAGTAGAAGGTGCGAGTTGAATAAAAGAACATGCGAATTGAAAACAGAACAGGCGAAATTTAAGTAGAACGTACGAGTTGAGTAAAGAACATGTGAATTGAAAACAGTACAGGCGAAATGTAAAGAGAACATGCGAGTTGAGTATAAGAACGCGCGAATTAAAGAACAGAACACGCGAAATGTCTAGAACATGCGAGTTGAGTAAATGAACGCGCGAATTGAAAACAGAACACGCGAAATGTAAGAAGAACATGCGAATTGAGTAAAAGAACGCGCGAATTAAAGAACAGAACAGGCGAATACAACCATGACCCTTATGGGCCACCCTAGAGCACCATACTTATGAAAAGATGGCATATCCATCGAGTTAAATTTTCAACGTCATGACGTCATGTCCGTCCGTCCGTACATACGTACGATGTCCGTGAACACGAGTGAAATATTTTCTTTTCTCGTTCATCTTTAAATTGATCTTTTTTCGAAATGGTATATTTTTTTTTCCTTAGTGTGTTCTTTGATATAAATTTGGCATTTGTAAACTGTTTGTGTATTTGGCGAGAAATCAACCTTCGTGGCCTCTGTTTCCGTCGTGTTCGATAAAGTTAAGTAGTGTTTTGTAACTAAAATTTCTTTCGTTTAGCAAGCCAAGATTTTTAAGATCAGACCATATAAGGAACACTCCGAGTTAAGCCTTTTGCAAACAGCATAATTTAAAAATTGTCAATGAGAATTAACAATGTTTAAAATATGCTGTTTGCAACTTCATTTCGTTCAATAGCCTAAACTGTCATTTGAAGTGCTCAAAATAAATCAAAGAAATTGAAAAAAATCTCACTTTTAGGGCTTCTACCACCCAAACTACTGGGGCTATTAGGTTGAATCTCTTGGGAGCTGCGCTTTTTGGCAGTGCCTAAATACGAATTGTCATCTCTATACATAGTTAACTCACGAAGGCTGAAAGACGTCGAATTTCTGTGTCATTCATTTTAAAAACTTTGAAAAACTCGTATTAATACATACTGTGAATAGGCTTGTTATTTCCATTTGAAATCAATTATATTCAGATTCCCTCATGCCATCTAGTTTTAACATTCCTCTTTTTCAATGATTGCAAGTATTTCCTTGTAACTATTAATTAGTAAATATTGAGTTCTTTGGTTTAAGTTTAGGGTCGAATCTTGGTTCCTGAAAACTAACTGACAGGGGAGCTGGGGGCAACGGCTTTCTTATATTTTTCAAAGGATCAACATAAAGATTTAGATTAAAAAAAAATACTTTGCTTTATTTTGAGATTTGATGGTCTTGAGGTGTGGAAAAATACAAGCTGTTTATTAGAAATACTCAATATTAGTAACTAGATTTGTTAGGCGTCTAATTTCATGATATCTTGGTGTTTTTTTGGATCTTAAGGGTAACGACCTTCTGAGGTTTTTATTTAGCGATAATACCCATTTTATTGGTTTTCCATAAGTTTGCCCAATGCAGCAGGCAAGGGCCTTTCCTCCCTTGGTCTTGCGCTTGCATCTTTAGTTGCTGAGCTTCACTGGCCTTGTTTGCCATTAAGTTGCCAGTTTGAAAGTTATTTGTTCCAATCTTCAGGGAATAAATCTTGTTTTTTCGATCTGGTAATTCGCTGCAAAACTTGCAAACATTTTGTTTTCTTTTTCATCTAGGTAGAGTGATTTACTTAAATATATTGAAAAATAGTGAAACTTTGAGCCTTTAGTCGGTGCACCAAGTTCTAGTGATCCTAATCATGGTTATATTATCATTAGATGCAGTTGCAAACTGTACCGGCATCCTGTAGTAACTGTGAAACAACAAGTTCTCAACTTCACACCACCCCCAAAGGGGTTCTTTGTAATGCGTGTTACCAGTATTGGAGGTATGTTAGCAAAATATATTTAGTTAAACAAGCCATGGTAGTCAAATGCAACATTTATTGCATGAATTGACCTTAATAAATCACTGGCACTGAACATTACGTTCTTAAGTCTGATTTTCCAGTTTTTTCAAGCAGAGTTTAATTAATGCCTCTGCCTGCTAAGCTCAACTATTTGTTTTGTAAAGCCGTGACTAAATCAGTATTCAGTGTTTTGGCATAATTACTCAAATTTTTCTTTTTCAGTTGGAGTAACAGTGACTTTTGAATCATTTTTTGTGCCAAATGTTTAAATTACTTTGTTTGATTGAGATATTTGTTATTGAATTCTAGTATCTAGTTTTCAGTCTAAAAGGCTTCAAGCCGAGAAGAGATGATTTAAAGCAACATCTTGGACATGCAGGGTTTTCCTTTTCGGCCGGCGACCGGCGATTTTCGCCACCATAAAATAACAAAATTTGATATCCGTTTTCGAGAACAAACTGGACGTGTATATACGTCGCATGATAAAAATGTAATAGTTGTAAACAATTTGAAGCTATATAATAATCAAATTCATTAAATAATTTTAACTAAAGTTTTAAATTGAGAGATAATTTTTGTATATCAATAGTAGTTTCTTTTTTTAAATAATCAAGATATAAAGTAAATAATTTTTTCGATTATTTGGTCTCAAATGGCTTTTGATGAAACCTGTCACCAATGCTCTGATCCAGTATGGAAATGAGAGTTGCAACTGAAAAAAATGATGTATCCTGTCTATTTGGCGAACAGGAAACAATGCGAAAGTTCATAACATTTGGCGGCTACCGATTTTAAAACGTGACCAGAAATGAAAGTCAGAGTGTTCAGAAGTTAGAGTAAATGACAGTTTTTGAAAAATCAAAAGACAAATATGCATGTATATTCAGCGGTGCAATATTAACTTTGCTTCGAGTGAGAACGACGAGATGGCTTCTTAGCTCACCCGATTGAGTAAATCGCTTGCCACAAACGTCACACTCAAATGGTCGCTAAGCCGTGTGAATTTGGAGGTGTTCAGCTAAATGGCTCCTGGTCTTAAAACATTTATCGCAGTGCTCGCATTTGTAAAGTAGTAGTGAACCGATCACTTCAGAGCTCCCGGGCGACTTAGCTTTGCACTTGTGGCCTTTCCATTCACTAAATTGCGAAAAGAGTTCGTGACATTGTTTACAGCGAAACTTGTGTATTTGGGAATGTTTTCGAAGGGCGCTCGCTCGCTTAAAAAATTTGGGACAGTGCTTACATTGAAATGGCTTCTCAAACGCATGCGCTCGTATATGATCTACAAGAAGGTCAAAATTTAGGAAAGTTTCGTCACAGCGAGCACACGTAAACTGCCCTCTTGGCGCTGGTTGGCTGATACCCAAGCTTGTAGGCTTGAACTCATGGCTGTGCAAATGGCTGTTGAGCATGCGCGACGTTCTGAACGATTTATTACATAATCTACAAACAAAAAACCGCTGATCAGAGTCACTTGGGGTATGATTAAGCGAACTTGAGTCTTGGTCTTTGTTATTTAGGATCCTTGTGGATTTGATCGTCTTTTTGAAGTTGACAGGTTCATGTTGTTGATTGTTAATGGACGTCAGTGATTTCAAACTACCTATAGAAGAATCTTCTAGTTGCAGTTTTTGGTTTATTCGCTTGTATTGCTGTTCATGTTCTCCAGCTTGCTGTTCTTGACTATACTGCCTCTGATGCTCGATCTCTTCTCGCTGTGGCCGTAGTAAATTTTGTCTTTCTTGTTTTGCTTGTTTTTTGCCGTATTGCTGCGTTTGATTCTTCTTTTGTTTTGAGTGAAGTATCCCTTTGTCCTGCTGGATTTGTTCTTGTGGTTGATGCCGCGTTTGCTGTTCCTGTTGTTGCTGGTGTTGGTAAGAATTACTGCGTTGCATGTCTAATGGCTGAATCTCCGGTTGGTGCTCCTGTTGCCCCTTTTCTTGCATCTGCTGTTGATGCATTTGATGTTTAAATTCTTCTTCTTGCGAATTCTGTTGCTGGTGTGGTAGATCATCTTGTTCAAGTTGTCGTTGCAACTGCTGTTGTTTGAGACCTTCTAACGGCCCTCCCTTCCAAGTTTTACTCTTTTTTGGTCGTTGACAACAAGCGTGTTTCTCGAGTTCATCGCTATTCTCCAACACTTGATCGCATAACGAGCATGAAAACGGAGACTGCTGTGCTGAATATTTGAATTTCTCGATTGTGTATCCATTAAGACTGAGCGTCTTCACAATTGGAGAACAAGAATGGTTTTTGAGATGTTGTGATTGTGTAAAGGATTTGTGGCAGCGGCGACAAAGAAAAGGTCGTTCTCCAGTGTGAATAAGGCAGTGCTTCTTCAGCGCACTTGCTTGCCTAAACGCTTTGGGGCAATCCATACACTGAAATGGTCGTTCGCCTGTATGAATTCTCTCGTGATCTTTAAGATGGCCCCTAGTTTTGAATTTTTTCTCGCAGTGGCTGCAGGAAAAACGTCGCATTTCATTTGTGGAAGATTTTTCAGTGCGTGGTCTCTTGCGGTCACTTTCAGACGGTTTAGATGAGGTAAGGTCTCGCTTTATGCAATGACGTGCCCTTCTATGGTTTGTTAGTCCGCTGGACTGAATAAATTTCTTATGACAGAGTTTGCACTCAAATGGTCGTTCGCCCGTGTGGATACGAAGATGCTCCGAAAGATGACTAGAACACTTGAAAGCTTTCTCGCAAAATCGACATTTATAGGGTCTCTCTAACTTTTTTACTTTTTTTCTTCGTTTTTCACTCTGCTGATTCTTTTGAATTATTTTAATTTTGAGTGGTTCGTTTGTTTCTCTGCGTTGGGCGATTTCTTCATTGGTACTAACTACGTTGAACATTTTACTTGCGATGTCACAGTTTATGTTGGCAGACACATACTCCACATTTGATTCTTCCACTTTGCTGATGTTCTGCAAGATTGATTCAGTTCCTCCTGTTTTCAAATTTTGATCAACGTCGTCATCTTTACATGTGGACAACCGAATAACTACAGGTTCATCCTTCTGACTCGGGACACAAATAGCGTTACTTTCAGCTACGGTTTGACCTGAATGGCAACCAGTTTCCGGGATTAAATCACTACTACTATTGCTGCTGTCAGAACAAGTATTTCGTACGGAGTGGCTTTTTAGGTGTTCGTCCAAATGACACAAATTAGAAAAGAATTTATCGCAATGACGACAATTAAAACATATTTTTAGTTCACTACTTTCCTTAGGTTCACGTTTAGAGCAAGTAATACCATTGATCTCGTTTTCGTCTCCAGAGTGTTTTTGAGTTAAATGCTGTTGTAAATCACGCTGGAATTTAAACGTTCTTTCACACTTGAAGCAAAGAAAGGGGCGTTTGATATGCGTCTGGGTGTGTGACCTCAAAGCACTGGCTTGAGTGAATGTTTTGGAGCACTTCTTACAAGCGAACGGACGCTCTCCTGTGTGGATACGAAGATGATCAGTAAGATGGCTTTTGCATTTGAAAGCTTTGCTGCAATAGCTGCACTGATGCCGTCTTTTCTGTTCATGCGTCAGTTGATGGGATGCAAGTTCTGCTTCTTCTGCGAATGATTTTGGGCAATGAGCACATTTGTGTAAATTGTCACCTAGAGTAGCAACAAGACATAACCAATTAATCATATATGTAACCCAAACCACGAAAACATTGATCAGGGATTACCGATCATACGCCAAATTTGGCGTATTTTACGCCAAAAATTTATCAGTGGCTCCAAAAAATTCCAATAGGGAGTCACTTTGACGCCAGAGAGGAATTCAGAAATGTTCAACAGAATTTTATTTTCTGCCTGGCAAAATCTTAAACAAATGTTATATCCTTAATAAACAATAAAAATGGAAGGTCCTGGCATTCCCGCAACAACATTCCTTTGTAAAACAAACTTTGTCTG
>JAPEIX020078175.1:0-10878 GCA_026122405.2 Zoanthus sansibaricus | reverse complement strand
TGCTGCCCAATCCAAGGCGCAGCATTAGTCAGTAGCGAAGTTTGAAAGTCAACGTGGTGTACCCTCTGGTAAAGACTAACATAGCTATTGAAAATGACCGTTTATAATTAGTGGATTTTCCCATAAAAAATGGTGATTTTCCATAGCTATGTTAGTCATTACCAGAGGGTATCATTTCACCTCCGGTCATCTACGCCGTGGCGTTTTGGAAAATCCAGTATTTCGGGGTTTCGATGGTGACTGGCATCATGATTGATCCATATATACGGTCAAACTTATGACCATGTTATTTTAGGAATGTCAATGTTTAACCCAACATGAACCAGACACAATCCAAGGGTGATTCCATTCCAAGGCCAAAGCCGTGTCAAAATGGGTGAGTTTGTGAATGTTTGTAGTGAAGGAATAGGACATGACTTGCCATCCTACTGATTCCTACTCGCTTGGGTCCTCCATGGACCCTGGGTCATTCCGACATCATACACCCTATATATGTGGGTGTCGCTGCAGGCTGTGCCGGACAGATGAGACGTATTCGAAGCAACACATCTTGGTTGGGACGGAGGTTGGAGACCCGATGTCTACATGGGTTCTTCATCACTGGCACTTCATACTGAGGGAGCCAAGAAGCCAGAACTGGGACTTGAAGAGCCATGTTACCCTCAAAAGTGTGAGTTGCGATATATGGGGTCAAATAATGTCAAATATATATATGTATATATACACACATTATACATATCATTATATATATTATACACATACACGATACATACAGTTAGCACAATTGCTTACAGCTAGGCATAAGGGACAGTACAAAAATTGTTCATTTTCACAGTTCGATACTTCCAAATATCGGATCGCTGAGTGCCCGATCTCAAAGAGTAGCCATGGCTAACAATAGATCTAGTTGGAATCACAGATCTAAGTGGTTCCAGTTCCTTGGCCTTCGTTATAAACTTAATGGACAATTCAGTCCGACGGTCTACGAGGGGGGATAACCCAGCGGCAGCAAGAGCCATTTGATAAGTTGTATGAGGGAAAATAATACCCAGCGCTCTTTTCTGAACGGCCTCTAATGCACTCTCAAGGCACACTGGAAGGGCAGCCCACACAGGAGCACAGTACTCCAGCACGGACCGTATAAGGGAGCAATAAATGGAAACAAGATCCACCTTCGTGACGCCGGCCTTCCCGAGTGCCCTGAGCGCATAGAGGCATTTGTTGGCCTTCTTGACAATATACACCCAGTAATTTATAGGAATTCAAATAGCTATTATATGTTGCTTTAATGTTTTTATTGTCTATGTCTCTTGCAGTTAATTGATGTATCCATGATTCTGGCGGAAGCAATCAGAAGAACTCATAATGGTGAATCTGTATCGTACCTGTTCACCCATGTTCCTCTCTGACAGACTGCTGAAGTCCTTTCAAGTGTACAGTGACATTATTAACACTTAGTTGCCCATGGAAAGGAAATTGAACCTTGCAACTTAAGTTGCTTCTTAGTCAAACTTAAACTAATGAGATTCTAAAAAGTGTTTCATAGCGGCTTACAAAACCATTTCCTTTGAAATCAATTTTAAAAAGAATAAATTGATCTCTATCACGCCGGTGAGCTAAAACCGCTTAGCAATTAACGTCATTAACTGAGATTACAGATCAGCCAATCAGGGAAAAGTTTGATCAACCAATCACGGCACTGAATATTGAACGAGAAAATGTATATTACAAGAGCGGCTCGCACTCTACCTCATCATAGATGAAGACTTGCAGCTTGCTATCAAAACGTCGCGATCTTTACCAGGACAAGAGTCGTGAGACAATCAGAAATGTCTTTAATTGTTTGTATTGATTCCCGCTATGGATAATGTTCTAAATTTTATTAATGTGTTGTTAGAAGTAAATGAGCATGAAATGTAAGCGGATAACGTTCACTAAAAGTTGAGTAGTGTTTCTCCAGAATGGTTGCAGAAAAAGTAGCTAAGTCATTAAGAAACAAGGATGAACACTGTTTTATGACTTGACATTTTTACGTCACTCTACAAGGCTTGACGTTTCACTTCACTTTCTGTCGTGGAAGCGATTTTGATGCTTTTCTTTCCATGTCAAACATTTACATTCCAAAAACCTTGAGAACTCAAAATTGGTTTACCTTTCACCAACAATTGGAACAAACAAGACAGAGACTAAGCGTAAAAGTTTAATAGTTAAAACATTTATCTTTTCGATCTTCTATGTTACTTAGTCTTTGAAATTTGGTAGCCTGGATCATAAAGAAGATTAACTTTTTAAGACTTAAAAGAGTTATATTTCACAATGCCAAGAATGTTGTTTCCATATTGGACAAGCGTTTCCAAACTTTACATATTTTGTTCCTTTACAAGTGCATTTTATACTTTCCTATGAAAAGTAGATAAGTGTTACTATCGACCCTTGTTACCAACCTGCGACAAAAGTGCAGCATGGCGTCATTCATGGCTCGGTCGATTCGCTCATTTTGAATTGATTTCAAGGGACATGGATTGACAAATCAGTATCAAAACACATTTTAAGAATTCCAGTAAATGTTTCAAGCTTCCCTTAAGACAAATTGAACTTTTCAAACGGTCTAGATAGCAGTAAATTGGTAATAAAACTTGATAAATATTACTCTTAATTGCAAACATGCTTCGGCAGTACTTGCTGCTATCGTTAATAGCACTGTCACAAATTCGTATAGTAAGTAAATATATGTAGTTGAACAAATTTTTGAACATGATGTACTCAACTTAAGTTGGAATGAAGTTTAGAAGTGGTGTACATCTTTGTGATGACAGATTTGAGTTGATGTTGTGTTAGCATAGATAAACTGTAGCGAGGAAGGCCCCGAAATGGTGCGCATTCTCTCCTGATGACCCATGTTAACTTCTGGTATGCGGTATGCGAAGGTGTCGACCTAACTGCAGTAGTACAACAGTTTTTCTATCCCGGTGTGGTTGAACAAAATAGCATGTACAGAAAACAAAAGAAGCTATCAGTTGTATTATAAAGAAAGCTTAAGATTGATATACTTTGCTTGGCTATTTAAACTAGAATTCTCAGTCATGTTTAATATGTATACCGTTTTTTATTCTTAGCGCAAATTCCATCGCTGCAGAATTACATTTTGAGCTAAGTTTTGAACATGCTTCATTGCGCTCCAGGTGTTTATGAATATGTAATGCTCTATCCGTTACTAGATGTCATTGGTGCGTAAAGGTATGAGTTAGACTATTTCTCCCCAATGAAAGAGTCGTGATATTTATCAAGTTTATTACTAATTTGAACTTTGACTTCTGAATAAGTCTGTTTATCACCTATGCCTTATTTGGTTTAAGAATAGAATTTCAATTGTGTTATGTTAATATTTAACTCAAGGGCCATCGGTTATGAGAAACCAAGTCTTCTGGGTAAACTTTATATTCTTTGCATCTCATTCAAAAAAGAATTAGTGGGAAGGGAGGCGTGCTAGCTGGAAGAAATAGATGATAGCAGAATTTACTTTTTTACCTCGGATATTTAAGAGATGTATAATTATTAAGATGACAATTGCCATTAATGTTTGGTAAAAGACTTAGGAAGAATTTAGACTACAACAAAAGATAGTTTCTATTTAGAAAGCTGTTTCCATCCTTGTGGTTGCAATTCTTCAGTTATTAGTGGCTATGTTCATATACAACAAGTGCTAATACAGTGAAACCTGTAATATCAAACGGTCACCATTGGGGACTTAGGAAGTGACTGCTTAAATAATACAGGTCTGCTAGAAGGTCACCCTACCAACAAAAATGCTGTTGACATTTTCAGTGACTACGGAATACTTAGACTTTGACAAGTGTTTGAATTAAAATTTAATTATATATTGTCTTATTTTTAAGGTAGTGACTTTCCACAAACCGTTTAGTGCCAGTTTACAATCAATGAAAAATTAAGTTAGTGGATTGCTCAATAAAGGTCACAATAGTGCTTCTATTATGATGCCTTTGGGACTTTGCTACATGACTGCTTAACAAAGGGTGTCTGCGTAATAGTAATACTAAAGTGATGTCACCAAAATTTGATTTGTGAAATCATTAAAGAACTGCATGAATGCTAAAACTAACCTAATTTCATCTTTATTTATTTGTGTTGTAGATTATCTCTGTGAAGTTTTTTTTTCAAATTAGTCGAATAACAGAAAATTATTACATTGAAAAGAAGAAAACTCTCAAGAAAGGGTTTGATACCGTGGTTGCAAATGAGCTTGTCAGCGGTGTGGTATGACGTAGGTTACGATATTCAGAGCCTAAATACGGCAGTTCTCTTTGAAATTTTGATATTTTTTGGGCAATCTGGGTCTTGCGAAGACTTTTTTTTCTTTACTGCCAGCCAAATGCCGTACAGTAACCATGGCTTTTAATCGTTTTAATCATCCTGATATCGTAACTACGTCATAAACAGCCGCTGACATCACATATTGAGCCGTCGATCAAATTTTGTTTATTCGTTGCAAAATATCAAATTTTTCTGAACTGCTCGGCTAACAGCTTTAGAAAAACTTCATGTAATTGTTCTACTATGCCTACATTTTCAAATTAACGATGAAAAATTACTTTTAGCGTTCAGTTCTCCTTTAATCAATGGTTGTAATATTCAAAAAGAACAAGATGAAACATGCCTCCATGCAGAAATGTAGCATTTTGCAACCAATCGGCTATGAGATATGTTGCCAAAGTTATGCTCTGATAACCCTGTACAAGTTCTTTTTAAACTGGCTTGGTTCCTTTAAGAACCAAGCCACTTTTAGAAAGATTTATTTTTATGACATGTAGTCGTTATAGAGCATAACCGTGGTAATATCTCGCCGACATTTAGCACCAACCTGCTAATTTTTAGCAAAAATACATTTTTGTAGTCTTGATCTCTCGAGTGATTTCAACAAATGTCATATATTCACAATTTTAATTTTCCAGTGCATGTTCAACCGGTGCTGAGATAGGCGGTGGTACAGAAATAATCAAATAGTCTCATACCTTTGTACATTCTTTTTTTGCTGACCTTAGATTTTCACATCTAACTCATAAACTTATAGCTTTTTAAACTCGTGTTAACAGAGCCATATATAGTTTTCTAAATATACAATTATATAAGTAATTAGGCCAGACCGAATTAATGTGTTTGGGTACGGATCTGACCAACCCTCATTTTTTCCAAACGCAAATAATAAAAATTAAGAAAATTTAGTGTGATCGTTCAATTGTAATTTCAGTTTTTGCTTGTTCTGCTTGTGGATTTCTGTCTCACAATATGAAATTGAAAACGTTTAAATGAAATAGAAGAGTATTTTTATCCCTTGTTCATTAAAATGAAGCAAGTATTCTTATCTTTTATCAACAGGTTACCTGCGTTGAAATTTCAGTGTTTTGACACATGGCGTGACACGGATCCGACTTATGTAAATTACATATACATTTTTTAATTTTCATTTTTTTTTTGTGCCCCAACAAATCAATTTGGTTTGGCCTTATACCGCTTTTGTTATTTATCATTATTACATAAATAAGGAAGTTGCTGGAGTTTGATTGGCTGAGACCAGTGCAGTTTTTTTCTAAAACTTTTTGAAAACAAGAGTTAATTCATTCCAGATCTAGTTAATTAACATAATTTACTTACAGGGTGGTCGCTCTTGATTGGATAACAAACAATAGAGTTTGGTAAGAACCAATCAAATATTTTGTTTTGGTGACAATGTGAAAAGTTCAAAATCCAAAGTTTTGATACTTTTGCAGAAAGAGTTTTGTTAGTGTATTTCCAACCAATCAAAAAAGAATATTTTATATGTGTTATTAGTTGATAAAGTTCATGGTTATAGAAAAATTTCATAAACTGGAGCCATTTTGAAAAACTTTTGGCTACAAAGAAACTTTAAGTACTTCGTCCTTGAAATAAAAGGAGATTGCAGCCATTTAAAAAAATATCTATACTTCATGCAAAGCATAAACATGATTTTCTTTAAAATGGACCGATATTAGATTTATTCATATTTAATAATTTCAACAGCACAATGCCTGAATTAATGATTGTAAGACTGCAGGAGAATAACTGTGAATAATGTAAAAGAGCAATATTTTAGGCTGAACGTCAAAAAAGGCATAAACGCAGCCCAAACTTGTTCTTATAGCGTGTATAGTGTTCTCTGGAAAATTTAACCGCAACTTTGTAACCTCGCGATATAATCGTTTTATAGTACACCTTGGACTAGCATTAATGGACCCACGATAAAGTGACCGCCTCTTCCAGACTTTTCCATGGACTTATTTTTTCCAGACAAAACAGTTTAAGTGATATGAACTTAAAAGACCAGGCACTGTAACAACTTTGACGTGTTCTTGTTAGCCTTCAACATCTTCCTGTACACTCTCCATAAATGCTTGGCTTTGGGGCAAGCTTGAGAAAAAAAATTTCACTGATAAGTTTAAATGGTCAGTAATTCATCAAATTTATTACAATATAATTGTTTTAAAAGGGTGGCAGTCCTGCCAAATTACAAGAAGAAAACAGTAGAAAAAACGGCAGAAAGGCCGATTTTATTACAGAATCCAAAGGACGCATTATCCATCTGGACAAACTTCGGTAAACGTTTTTAATTCCTCTGGTTATACGTCTTTAGTATAAAGGCGGACACAAGACGCATTATCCGTCTTCATGGACTATCTAGTGTAGATTCAGTTCAGACCCAAAAATTCGACCCTTGCTCACCATAAAGCTCAGTGGTTAGAGCATCCAGCTAGATCACGAAGGGTCGTGGGTTCAAATGGGCTCGGAGTTTTCCGAGTTCACCTTGCATATAATATGATGCATGTTATTCTTTCATCTTTAATTTTGTTGTACTATAATTAATTAAAATATCTTTTTACTTGTTTGTTTTTATTTGTGTGTTTTAAGTTAAACTGATTTTTCAACATTCACAAGAATAGAAAGAAAATTAATAAGGGTTGGTGATGTCAAGAGCATGGACTGTAATTCTCAACCTCGCTCCCAGGGTCTTTTCCTTAGAGTTGGGACTGCAGAAACCCCAACTTTAAGAAAAAGACCCTGGGAACGAGGTTGTGTAATTATCCTAAATCAGCCCTTGATGACATTGTATTTGTCAGCGCATGCGCAAGTACTAACCATAGTTGCAGTGTTTTCCATAAAAACCCGTTCCGTGGCATTCACACCTGTAGCCGCTGGCTGCAGTCTGAAGACAAAATCCTCCATGTTTGCAAGGATTGGGTTTGCAAGGGTCAGCTGATAACATGCAAAAAAAAATCACAAATCAGGAATAAAGTGATTAGCACTATTTTGACGTACTTTGAAACATCAATATTACTCTTTCTTTTTTATCAGAGTATAAAACATAGAAAAAGCGTGATTTATTGTTTTTCGCCACCGGCATTCCTCTTGCCAACGTCTTTGTTAGAGATGGCAGAAAACATTTTATTTGAAGACACTTATGATGGAGTTCTCTGCAAAGCAGCAAAAAGTTTTGAAGACGAGAGTGATTTATTAAATAAACAAGAAGAATCGAAACTATCGAGAATTAAATTGCGTCAGTTTGTCGATTTGTGTGCTTTGTTGTTTCAACTCGCGGCGTGTAAAATCTATATTATAAAACAAATAAAGAAGCATAAGCCGTGTAATAGACTGTGATAAAACACTCCGGATTTTTGAGAACACTCCAGAAATGTAGAAAACACTTGCCTGCGGCTCGTGTTTTCTACATTTCCCTCGTGTTCTCAAATGCCCGTCGTGTTTAATCACAGTCTATTACACGGCTTATGCTTCTTTATTTGTTAAATAAAGGCACAGATAAAACGTTATCACTATCAACATAATTAACATCATTATTTGAAGTTTTCCACCTTGAGACTTCCGCCCTTCACCACTCTTTTCTTTGCATCTGTTTCTTCTTCTTCCTCATTCAACCTCGACTGCAGGACGAACACTTCCTGTTTCAAGTCATGAATAACAGCCTCGTATTGCATCCGGGTACTTTCTCCTTTCTTGCCCCAGTCCTTCTCCCTTGCTGCTATGTCAGCAATTAGTTTTTCGTTTCGCTTCTTTTCGTCCTGCCACTGCAACTGCCATTTATCTACCTCCTAAAAATAAAAACCAAAAGCCCTGTTGAGACTACTCACGGATACTGCGTACAAGTACAACTACACATCAAACTAAAACAGGTTTCACACTGAGAATGAGGAATGAAATTCAATGATTTTTCCATGGCTTTTTCATGACCGAATGCCATTTTCCATGACCCAGAAATATCAAGAAATCAATGAACTCACTCCAACACAACAACCTACTCACACTTCAATCCAACTTTAAATGTGAATGACACCTTCTGAACGATGAAAGACAGTGTAATGTGATTGAACGTAGAGCAAAATAACTCAAATTTGCTAATGTAGTGGAAACTTATCGCATAGTGCATGTGTAAACAGCATTTGCCTGACAAATTTGCGCTCAATTGTATAAAAATTTTAGGATTCACCAAAAACCATAGCTCAAGAAAAAAACAAAATTTTTCCATGACCTTGGCCATTTTCCCCACATTCCATGACTTTTCCAGGCCTGAAAATGCATTTTCTAATTCCATGACTTTTCATGACCGTGTGAACCCTGTTTATTTTTCATGCATTCACTCCGACGAAGTACTCCAGTCCGAAACGTCAGTACAAAAAAATCATTTCCACTACGGTGAACAATTTATCTATTTTTAAGAAAACTGTTTCTGTAGAAACACCGACGCAGCATTCCATTTATGACAATAACCAAAAACCTATTTCTATTCAATTAGTTAACGACTGAGTTGCAGTTCTTTCTAGACAATAAATCCTCGTTTTAGAGCACTTTTTTGCCGGCATCGTATTCTTCATTAGTATTTTACAAACAACTTAAAAAGTTCATCTGTCTGCGCTGCCACCAAATCTCGTTTGTTTTGCAAAATTACGCAAATCCTCCATCAGTTTTAAATAGCAGATATAATCACACAAATTAAACTAACCTTAATTGATTAAGACGCACATGTAATGGAGAGAGTCTTTCATACCTTGCTGGCAGAGTTGTCACACTTCAATGTTATCCACACAGTTCGACCGCTGGGACACGCAGAGGTAGCTCTAGAGAGACATGTTTAAAAGTATTAATGTCATGCTTTTGATCCCATCTAGATAAGAAAATGCACCCTTCTATGTCTTAAGTGCCTATGAAGAGAAAACAGTTTATGGTTGTCTGAAAAGATCGTGATAAGAAAGACAAGCTGGCAAAATTTCAGAGTTAAATAGATTGTAGAGATGCAACGGGTTTGGGAAGATTCGAGTTCTGTAGCTAGCCATTAAGATGGAAATTAACAAATGTTACGCGTCATTTTGTTTGCTTCAATACAGAGAGTATGTCAGAGACAAAGTGAAAAAGCAAACCTATTCAAGTTAAAATATTTTAAAGCTGATAAAATTTGTTTCTAAATAAAGATAAAATCATTTTCTTGTGAATCTGTGTCGAGATATGAGCTAAAAGTGCTACTTTCTGTCATGTCGCTTTTGAAGTTTGCAAACAACATTACGTCACAAAAACGAAAAACTTGATAGCTTGAATGCATAATAAGCTAGCCAACCATAAGCGCAAAAACTGCAGATTTGGGCACTATATCTCTGAGGCATTTTATTTAAAGTCTTTGAAACTTTCTACACTTAGTACTTTTGAATTAATCTGTTTAGAAATTTGTTCCCAGAAATTTGTACCCAGAAATGTGTACCAAGAAATTTGTTCAAGAAATTTGTTCACAGAAATTTGTTCCCGAAATTTTGTTCCCAGAAATTTGCTCCCAGAAATTTGTTCCAAGAAATTTGTTCCAAGAAATTTGTTCCCAGAAATTTGTTCCCAGAAGTATATGTTCTAAGTGTAACCGATTGTTCCAGGGTAAAGCTGCCAACAGATGATTACTAGAAATAATGTATAACCCATGAAAATAATCTTGGGTTATGATCCAAGATCAGCTAAGCCAATCACACGGCACAATTCGGTAAAAACACAAGAGCCGCCTGTCAAAATTATTTCAGCTTTAGTTCCACCTCGGGGGCTATTTATTTATGTGTTATACCGACACTGTAAGCTAAATCAGACCCAGAGCGAAAACCCGTGGGAATGTTCCAAGTGTGACCACGCAATTACTAATCTCTTTACCTGTTACTCTGGTACTTGAAAATGAAATGTGTTGTAGAATTGCCAATCTCTCCTAAAAATTCAACAAATAAATCATGATGGTCAGTAATGTTTCTTAGTTGTTGACGTAAAAGTGGGAAAGTGCTTAGCGTAGTGAACTAATGGTCCCGAATTTGATTCTCTCAGAGACATTTAACAATTAGATATCTGACAATTAGACCTCGAGAACGATTGGACTACAAGTCAATAGCTCATGAGGTCGTATGCCAAATGGGCTATGCAAACTCGTAGTCCATGAGGCCGAGAGGTCTAATTGTTTTAGTATAAACCTACTAATCAGTCAATAATGAATGTACAAATTAAATTAACGATCAAATCCTCTGATATTATAGCTAAACGGGATTCATTACTATTTTGATCCGCCCTCTTTTCTTTAGTAGTAGGCTATCACAAATAGACCTCTAGTAGAGTAGCCAATCAAAATGCAGGATGTGTGTTAGACCGTTAGTAGGTTTATACTCAAACACAGCAGAGACCTTCAGATCCGAGCATCAGTACAAGATTTAAAGCGCACGTGCACTTTTTTAAACAAACTCGTCGAGAAGACGAGATTCAAAACAAAAGTCATTCTCTCGACAAAGATTTTGCTGAAAAAAAAAAAGATTGTACTTTGAG